>CADCXT010001599.1:0-38172 GCA_902806775.1 Microtus agrestis | reverse complement strand
AACACTGTTCTCACTTTTAACCATACTTGACATATCCTAAACAGACGCTTCTCATTTCAGAGTAACACATGGGCCACAAAAGCATTTCATGAAATTCACTGACTTTCAAATGATCGTGATTATCTTTCAGTAGCTTTCTCTACGGAGAAAGGAACACTGTTCTCACTTTTAACCGTACTTGACAATCCCAAACAGACGCTTCTATTTCCAGAGTAACACATGTGCGTTTCTCACAAAGACCTTTCATGAAATTCTTTTGACTTTCAAATGAACGTGATTATCTTTCAAAGTAAAGTTTCTACGGAGAAAAAGGAACACTGCTCTCACTTTTAACCATACTTCTTGACTTATCCCAAAACAGACGCTTCTCATTTCAGAGTAACACATGTGCGTTTCTCACAAAAGCATTTCATGAAATTCACTGACTTTCAAATGATCGCGATTATCTTTCAAAGTAAAGCTTCTACAGAGAAAAGGAACACTGTTCTCACTTTTAACCATACTTTGACATATCCCAAACAGACGCTTCTCATTTCAGAGTAACACATGTGCGTTTCTCACAAAAGCATTTCATGAAATTCACTGACTTTCAAATGATCGTGAATATCTTTCAAAGGAAAGCTTCTACAGAGAAAAGGAACACTGTTCTCACTTCTTAACCATACTTGACATATCCCAAACAGACGTTTTCAATTTCAGAGTAACACATGTACGTTTCTACAAAGGCATTTCCATGAAATTCACTGACTCTTCAAATGATCGTGATTATCTTCCAAAGTAAAGCTTCTACAGAGAAAAGGAACACTGTTCTCACTTTTAACCATACTTTGACATATCCCAAACAGACGCTTCTTTATTTCAGAGTAACACATGTATAGTTTCTCTTCACAAAAGCATTTCCATGAAATTCACTGACTTTCTAAAGATCGTGATCATATTATCAAAGTAAAGCTTCTACAGAGAAAAGGAACACTGTTCTCACTTTTAACCATATACTTTGACATATCCCAAACAGACGCTTTCTCATTTCAGAGTAACACATGTGCTTCACAAAACAAAGCATTTCATGAAATTCACTGACTTTCTCAAATGATCGTGATTATCTTTCAAAAGTAAAGCTTCTACAGAGAAAAGGTAACACTGTTCTCACTTTTACACCATACTTTGACATATCCTAAACAGACGCTTCTCATTTCAGAGTAACACATGTGCGCTTCACAAAAGCATTTCATGAAATTCACTGACTTTCAAATGATCGTGATTATCTTTCAAAGTAAAGCTTCTACAGAGAAAAGGAACACTGTTCTCACTTTTAACCATACTTTGACATATCCCAAACAGACGCTTCTCATTTCGAGAGTAACACATGTGCGTTCTCACAAAAGCATTTCATGAAATTCACTGACTTTTCAAATGAGATCGTGATTATCTTTCAAAGTAAAGCTATTCTACGGAGAAAAGGAACACTGTTCTCACTTTTAACCATACTTTGACATATCCCAAACAGACGCTTCTCCTTTAGAGAGTAACACATGTGCGCTTTCACAAAGCATTTCATTGAAATTCATTGACTGCTCAAATGATCGTGATTATCTTTCAAAGTAAAGCTTCTACAGGAGAAAAGGAACACTGTTCTCACTTTTAACCATACTTTGATATATCCCAAACAGACGCTTCTTACTGTGAGTAACACACGTGCGTTTCTACAAAAGCATTTCATGAAATTCACTGACTTTCAAATGATCGTGATTATCTTTCAAAGTAAAGCTTCTACGGAGAAAAGGAACACTGTTCTCACCTTTAACCATACTTTGACATATCCCAAACAGACGCTTCTCATTTCAGAGTAACACATGTGCGTTTCTCACAAAAGCATTTCATGAAATTCACTGACTTTCAAATGATCGTGATTATCTTTCAAAGTAAAGCTTCTAAGGAGAAAAGGAACACTGTTCTCACTTTTAACCATACTTTGACATATCCCAAACAGACGCTTCTCATTTCAGAGTAACACATGTGCGTTTCTCACAAAAGCATTTCATGAAATTCACTGACTTTCAAATGATCGTGATTATCTTTCAAAGTAAAGCTTCTACAGAGAAAAGGAACACTGTTCTCACTTTTCACCATACTTGACATATCCCAAACAGACGCTTCTCATTTCAGAGTAACACATGTGCGTTTCTCACAAAAGCATTTCCATGAAATCCACTGACTTTCAAATGATCGTGATTATTCCTTCAAAGTAAAGCTTCTACAGAGAAAAGGAACACTGTTCTCACTTTTCACCATACTTTGACATATTCCCAAACAGACGCCTTTCTCATTTCAGAGTAACACATGTATGCTCACAAAAGCATTTCATGAAATTCACTGACTTTCAAATGATCGTGATTATCTTTCAAAGTAAAGCTTCTACAGAGAAAAGGAACACTGTTCTCACTTTTAACCATACTTTGACATATCCCAAACAGACGCTTCTCATTTCAGAGTAACACATGTGCGTTTCTCACAAAAGCATTTCATGAAATTCACTGACTTTCAAATGATCGTGATTATCTTTCAAAGTAAAGCTTCTACAGAGAAAAGGAACACTGTTCTCACTTTTAACCATACTTTGACATATCCCAAACAGACGCTTCTCATTTCAGAGTAACACATGTGTGCTTTTACAAAAGCATTTCATGAAATTCACTTCATTTTCAAATGATCGTGATTATCTTTCAAAGTAAAGCTTCTACAGAGAAAAGGAACACTGTTCTCACTTTTAACCATACTTTGACATATCCCAAACAGACGTTTCTCATTTCAGAGTAACAAATGTGTGTTTCTCACAAAAGCAATTCATGAAATTCACTGACTTTCAAATCCTCGTCATTACCTTTCAAACTAAAGCTTCTACAGAGAAAAGGAACACTGTTCTCACTTTTAACCATACTTTGATATATCCCAAACAGACGCTTCTCATTTCAGAGTAAAACATGTGCATTTCTCACAAAAGCATTTCATGAAATTCATACACTTTCAGAGAACGTGATTATCTTTCAAAGTAAATCTTCTACAGAGAAAAGGAAAACGGTTATCACTTTTAACCATACTTTTACATATCCCAAACAGACGCTTCTCATTTCAGAGTAACTGATGTGAGTTTCTCACAAAAGCATTTCATGAAATTCATACACTTTCAGAGAACGTGATTATCTTTCAAAGTAAAGCTTCTACAGAGAAAAGGACCACTGTTCTCACTTTTAACCATACTTTTACATATCCCAAAAGGACGCTTCTCATTTCAGAGAAACACATGTGCGTTTCTCACAAAAGCATTTCATGAAATTCTTTTGCTTTCAAAGAACGTGATTATCTTTCAAAATAAAGATTCTACAGAGAAAAGGAACACTGTTTTCACTTATAACCATAATTTGACATATCCCAAACAGAAGCTTATCCTTTGAGAATAACAGATTTGCGTTATCAAAAAAGCATTTCATGAAATTCACTGACTTTCAAATGATCGTGATTACCTTTCAAAGTAAAGCTTCTACAGAGAAAAGGAACACTGTTCTCACTTTTAAACATACTTTGACATATCCCAAACCGACGCTTCGCATTTCAGAGTAACACATGTGCGTTTCTCAAAAAAGCATTTCATGAAAATCTTTTGCTTTCAAAGAACGTGATTATCTTTCAAAGTAAAGCTTCTACAGAGAAAAGGAACACTGTTCCCACATTTAATCATACTTTGTCATATCCCAAACAGAAGTTTCTCATTTCAGAGTAACACATGTGCATTTCTCAATAAAGCATTTCATGAAATTCTTTTGCTTTCAAAGAACGTGATTATCTTTCAAAGTAAAGCTTCAACAGAGAAAAGGAACACTGTTCTCACTTTTAACCATACTTTGACATATCCCAAACAGACGCTTCTCATTTCACCGTAACAGATGTGCGTTTCTCACAAAAGCATTTCATGAAATTCACTGACTTTCAAATCCTCTTCATTACCTTTCAAAGTAAAGCTTCTACAGAGAAAAGGAACACTGTTCTCACTTTTAACCATACTTTTATATATCCCAACTGACGTTTCTCATTTCAGAGTAACACATGTGCGTTTCTCAAAAAAGCATTTCATGAAAATCTTTTGCTTTCAAAGAACGTGATTATCTTTCAAAGTAAAGCTTCTACAGAGAAAAGGAACACTGTTCTCACTTTTAACCATACTTTTACATATCCCTAACAAACGCTTCTTATTTCAGAGTAACAGGTGTGCGTTTCTCAAAAAAGCATTTCATGAAATTCAATGATTTTCAAATGATCGTGATTACCTTTCAAAGTAAAGCTTCTAGAGAGAAAAGGAACACTGTTCTCACTTTTAACCATACTTTGACATAT
The DNA here is from genome assembly GCA_902806775.1 of Microtus agrestis. NCBI lineage: Eukaryota > Metazoa > Chordata > Mammalia > Rodentia > Cricetidae > Microtus > Microtus agrestis. The sequence continues at coordinate 33,783 of CADCXT010001599.1, read as the reverse complement.
CCCAAACAGACGCTTCGCATTTCAGAGTAACACATGTGCGTTTCTCACAAAAGCATTTAATAAAATTCATAGACTTTCAAGAACGTGATTATCTTTCATAGTAAAGCTTCTACAGAGAAAAGGAACACTGTTCTCACATTTAATCATACTTTGACATATCCCAAACAGAAGCTTCTCATTTCAGAATAACACATGTGCGTTTCTCAATAAAGCATTTCATGAAATTCTTTTCCTTTCAAAGAACGTGATTATCTTTCAAAGTAAAGCTTCTACAGAGAAAAGGAACACTGTTCTAACTTTTAACCATACTTTGACATACAAAAAACAGACGCTTCTCATTTCAGAGTAACACATGTGTGTTTCTCACAAAAGCATTTCATGAAATTCATACACTTTCAGAGAAAGTGATTATCTTTCAAAGTAAAGCATCTATAGAGAAAAGGAACACTGTTCTCACTTTTAACCATACTTTGATATATCCCAAACAGACGCTTCTCATTTCAGAGTAATAGATGTGCGTTTCTCACAAAAAGAAGTTCATGAAATTCTTTTGCTTTCAAAGAACGTGATTATCTTTCAAAGTAAAGATTCTACAGAGAAGTGGAACACTGTTCTCACTTTTAACCATACTTTGACATATCCCAAACAGGCGGTTCCCATTTCAGAGTAACAGATGTGCGTTTCTCACAAAAGCATTTCATGAAATTCTTTTGCTTTCAAAGAACGTGATTATCTTTCAAAATAAAGATTCTACAGAAAAAAGGAACACTGTTCTCACTTTTAACCTTACTTTGACATATCCCAAAGAGACGCTTATCCTTTGAGAGTAACAGATTTGCATTTCTCAAAAAAGCATTTCATGAAATTCACTGACTTTCAAATCCTCGTCATTACCTTTCAAACTAAAGCTTCTACAGAGAAAAGGAACACTGTTCTCACTTTTAACCATACTTTGATATATCCCAAACCGACGCTTCTCATTTCAGAGTAACACATGTGCGTTTCTCACAAAAGCATTTCATGAAATTCATACACTTTAAGAGAACGTGATTATCTTTCAATATAAATCTTCTAAAGAGAAAAGGAAAACGGTTCTCACTTTTAACCATACTTTTACATATCCCAAACAGACGCTTCTCATTTCAGAGTAACTGATGTGCGTTTCTCACAAAAGCATTTCATGAAATTCATACACTTTCAGAGAACGTGATTATCTTTCAAAGTAAAGCTTCTACAGAGAAAAGGACCACTGTTCTCACTTTTAACCATACTTTTACATATCCCAAAAAGACGCTTCTCATTTCAGAGAAACACATGTGCGTTTCTCACAAAAGCATTTCATGAGATTCTTTTGCTTTCAAAGAACGTGATTATCTTTCAAAGTAAAGCTTCTACAGAGAAAAGGAACACTGTTCTCACTTTTAACCATACTTTTACATATCCCAAAAAGACGCTTCTCATTTCAGAGAAACACATGTGCGTTTCTCACAAAAGCATTTCATGAAATTCTTTTGCTTTCAAAGAACGTGATTATCTTTCAAAATAAAGATTCTACAGAGAAAAGGAACACTGTTTTCACTTTTAACCATAATTTGACATATCCCAAACAGAAGCTTATCCTTTGAGAGTAACAGATTTGCGTTATCAAAAAAGCATTTCATGAAATTCACTGACTTTCAAATGATCGTGATTACCTTTCAAAGTAAAGCTTCTACACAGAAAAGGAACATTGTTCTCACTTTTAACCATACTTTGACATAATCCAAAACGACGCTTCGCATTTCAGAGTAACACATGTGCGTTTCTCACAAAAGCATTTAATAAAATTCATAGACTTTCAAGAACATGATTATCTTTCAAAGTAAAGCTTCTACAGAGAAAAGGAACACTGTTCTCACATTTAATCATACTTTGACATATCCCAAACAGAAGCTTCTCATTTCAGAGTAACACATGTGCGTTTCTCAATAAAGCATTTCATGAAATATTTTTCCTTTCAAAGAACGTGATTATCTTTCAAAGTAAAGCTTCTACAGAGAAAAGGAACACTGTTCTCACTTTTAACCATACTTGACATATCCCAAACAGACGCTTCTCATTTCACCGTAACAGATGTGCGTTTCTCACAAAAGCATTTCATGAAATTCACTGACTTTCAAATCCTCTTCATTACCTTTCAAAGTAAAGCTTCTACAGAGAAAAGGAACACTGTTCTCACTTTTAACCATACTTTTATATATCCCAACTGACGTTTCTCATTTCAGAGTAACACATGTGCGTTTCTCAAAAAAGCATTTCATGAAAATCTTTTGCTTTCAAAGAACGTGATTATCTTTCAAAGTAAAGCTTCTACAGAGAAAAGGAACACTGTTCTCACTTTTAACCATACTTTTACATATCCCTAACAAACGCTTCTTATTTCAGAGTAACAGGTGTGCGTTTCTCAAAAAAGCATTTCATGAAATTCAATGATTTTCAAATGATCGTGATTACCTTTCAAAGTAAAGCTTCTAGAGAGAAAAGGAACACTGTTCTCACTTTTAACCATACTTTGACATATCCCAAACAGACGCTTCGCATTTCAGAGTAACACATGTGCGTTTCTCACAGAAGCATTTAATAAAATTCATAGACTTTCAAGAACGTGATTATCTTTCATAGTAAAGCTTCTACAGAGAAAAGGAACACTGTTCTCACATTTAACCATACTTTGACATATCCCAAACAGAAGCTTCTCATTTCAGAATAACACATGTGCGTTTCTCAATAAAGCATTTCATGAAATTCTTTTCCTTTCAAAGAACGTGATTATCTTTCAAAGTAAAGCTTCTACAGAGAAAAGGAACACTGTTCTAACTTTTAACCATACTTTGACATACAAAAAACAGACGCTTCTCATTTCAGAGTAACACATGTGTGTTTCTCACAAAAGCATTTCATGAAATTCATACACTTTCAGAGAAAGTGATTATCTTTCAAAGTAAAGCATCTATAGAGAAAAGGAACACTGTTCTCACTTTTAACCATACTTTGATATATCCCAAACAGACGCTTCTCATTTCAGAGTAATAGATGTGCGTTTCTCACAAAAGAAGTTCATGAAATTCTTTTGCTTTCAAAGAACGTGATTATCTTTCAAAGTAAAGATTCTACAGAGAAGTGGAACACTGTTCTCACTTTTAACCATACTTTGACATATCCCAAACAGGCGGTTCCCATTTCAGAGTAACAGATGTGCGTTTCTCACAAAAGCATTTCATGAAATTCTTTTGCTTTCAAAGAACGTGATTATCTTTCAAAATAAAGATTCTACAGAAAAAAGGAACACTGTTCTCACTTTTAACCTTACTTTGACATATCCCAAAGAGACGCTTATCCTTTGAGAGTAACAGATTTGCATTTCTCAAAAAAGCATTTCATGAAATTCACTGACTTTCAAATCCTCGTCATTACCTTTCAAACTAAAGCTTCTACAGAGAAAAGGAACACTGTTCTCACTTTTAACCATAGTTTGATATATCCCAAACCGACGCTTCTCATTTCAGAGTAACACATGTGCGTTTCTCACAAAAGCATTTCATGAAATTCATACACTTTCAGAGAACGTGATTATCTTTCAATATAAATCTTCTAAAGAGAAAAGGAAAACGGTTCTCACTTTTAACCATACTTTTACATATCCCAAACAGACGCTTCTCATTTCAGAGTAACTGATGTGCGTTTCTCACAAAAGCATTTCATGAAATTCATACACTTTCAGAGAACGTGATTATCTTTCAAAGTAAAGCTTCTACAGAGAAAAGGACCACTGTTCTCACTTTTAACCATACTTTTACATATCCCAAAAAGACGCTTCTCATTTCAGAGAAACACATGTGCGTTTCTCACAAAAGCATTTCATGAAATTCTTTTGCTTTCAAAGAACGTGATTATCTTTCAAAGTAAAGCTTCTACAGAGAAAAGGAACACTGTTCTCACTTTTAACCATACTTTGACATATCCCAAAAAGAAGCTTCTCATTTCAGAGTAACACATGTGTGTTTCTCACAAAAGCATTTCATGAAATTCTTTTGCTTTCAAAGAACGTGATTATCTTTCAAAATAAAGGTTCTACAGAGAAAAGGAACACTGTTTTCACTTTTAACCATAATTTGACATATCCCAAACAGAAGCTTATCCTTTGAGAGTAACAGATTTGCGTTATCAAAAAAGCATTTCATAAAATTCACTGACTTTCAAATGATCGTGATTACCTTTCAAAGTAAAGCTTCTACACAGAAAAGGAACATTGTTCTCACTTTTAACCATACTTTGACATAATCCAAAACGACGCTTCGCATTTCAGAGTAACACATGTGCGTTTCTCACAAAAGCATTTAATAAAATTCATAGACTTTCAAGAACGTGATTATCTTTCAAAGTAAAGCTTCTACAGAGAAAAGGAACACTGTTCTCACATTTAATCATACTTTGACATATCCCAAACAGAAGCTTCTCATTTCAGAGTAACACATGTGCGTTTCTCAATAAAGCATTTCATGAAATTCTTTTCCTTTCAAAGAACGTGATTATCTTTCAAAGTAAAGCTTCTACAGAGAAAAGGAACACTGTTCTAACTTTTAACCATACTTTGACATATGCAAAACAGACGCATCTCATTTCAGAGTAACACATGTGCGCTTCTCACAAAAGCATATCATGAAATTCTTTTGCTTTCAAAGAACGTGATTATCTTTCAAAGTAAAGCTTCAACAGAGAAAAGGAACACTGTTCTCACTTTTAACCATACTTTGACATATCCCTAACAAACGCTTCTTATTTCAGAGTAACAGATGTGCGTTTCTCAAAAAATCATTTCATGAAATTCAATGATTTTCAAATGACCGTGATTACCTTTCAAAGTAAAGCTTCTACAGAGAAAAGGAACACTGTTCTCACTTTTAACCATACTTTGACATATCCCAAACAGACGCTTCGCATTTCAGAGTAACACATGTGCGTTTCTCACAAAAGCATTTAATAAAATTCATAGACTTTCAAGAACTTGATTATCTTTCAAAGTAAAGCTTCTACAGAGAAAAGGAACACTGTCCTCACATTTAATCATACTTTGACATATCCAAACAGAAGCTTCTCATTTCAGAGTAACACATGTGCGTTTCAAATAAAGCATTTCATGAAATTCTTTTCCTTTCAAAAAACGTGTTTATCTTTCAAAGTAAAGCTTCTACAGAGAAAAAGAACACTGTTCTAACTTTTAACCATACTTTGACATATCCAAAACAGACGCTTCTCATTTCAGAGTAACACATGTGGGTTTCTCACAAAAACATTTCATGAAATTCATACACTTTCAGAGAAAGTGATTATCTTTCAAAGTAAAGCATCTATAGAGAAACGGAACACGGTTCTCACTTTTAAACATACTTTGACATATCCCAAGCAGACGCTTCTCATTTCAGAGTAACAGATGTGCGTTTCTCACAAAAGCATTTCATGAAATTCATACACATTCAGAGAACGTGATTATCTTTCAAAGTAAAGCTTCTACAGAGAAAAGGAACACTGTTCTCACTTTTCACCATTCTTTGACATATCCCAAAGAGACGCTTCTCATTTCAGAGTAACAGATGTGCGTTTCTCACAAAAGCATGTCATGAAATTCTTTTGCTTTCAAAGAACGTGATTATCTTTCAAAATAAAGCTTCAACAGAGAAAAGGAACACTGTTCTCACTTTTAACCATACTTTGACATATCCCAAACAGATGCTTCTCATTTCAGAGTAATAGATGTGCGTTTCTCACAAAAGCATTTCATGAAATTCTTTTGCTTTCAAAGAACGTGATTATCTTTCAAAGTAAAGCTTCTACAGAGAAGTGGAACACTGTTCTCACTTTTAACCATACTTTGATATATCCCAAACAGACGCTTCTCATTTCAGAGTAACAGATTTGCGTTTCTCACAAAAGCATTTCATGAAATTCTTTTGCTTTCAAAGAACGTGATTATCTTTCAAAATAAAGAGTCTACAGAAAAAAAAGGAACACTGTTCTCACTTTTAACCTTACTTTGACATATCCCAAAAAGACGCTTCTCATTTCAGAGTAACAGATTTGCATTTCTCAAAAAATCATTTCATGAAATTCACTGACTTTCAAATCCTCGTCATTACCTTTCAAAGTAAAGCTTCTACAGAGAAAAGGAACACTGTTCTCACTTTTAACCATACTTTTACATATCCCAAAAAGACGCTTCTCATTTCAGAGTAACACATGTGCGTTTCTCACAAAAGCATTTCATGAAATTCTTTTGCTTTCAAAGAGCGTGATTATCTTTCAATGTAAAGCTTCTACAGAGAAAAGGAACACTGTTCTCACTTTTAACCATACTTTGACATATCCCAAACAGACGCTTCTCATTTCAGAGTAATAGATGTGCGTTTCTCACAAAAGCATTTCATGAAATTCTTTTGCTTTCAAAGAACGTGATTATCTTTCAAAGTAAAGCTTCTACAGAGAAGTGGAACACTGTTCTCACTTTTAACCATACTTTTACATATCCCAAAAAAACGCTTCTCATTTCAGAGTAACACATGTGCGTTTCTCAAAAAAGCATTTCATGAAATTCTTTTGCTTTCAAAAACGTGATTATCTTTCAAAGTAAAGCTTCTACAGAGAAAATAAATACTGTTCTCACTTTTAACCATACTTTGACATATCCGAAACAGACGCTTCTCATTTCAGAGTAACACATGTGCGTTTCTCAAAAAAGCATTTCATGAAATTCTTTTGCTTTCAAAGAACGTGATTATCTTTCAAAATAAAGCTTCAACAGAGAAAAGGAACACTGTTCTCTCTTTTAACCATACTTTGACATATCCCAAACAGATGCTTCTCATTTCAGTGTAATAGATGTGCGTTTCTCACAACAGCATTTCATGAAATTCTTTTGCTTTCAAAGAACGTGATTATCTTTCAAAGTAAAGCTTCTACAGAGAAGTGGAACACTGTTCTCACTTTTAAACATACTTTGACATATCCCAAAAAAACGCTTCTCATTTCAGAGTAACACATGTGCGTTTCTCATAAAAGCATTTCATGAAATTCTTTTGCTTTCAAAGAACGTGATTATCTTTCAAAGTAAAGATTCTACAGAGAAAAGGAATACTGTTCTCACTTTTAACCATACTTTGACATATCCCAAACAGAAGCTTCTCATTTCAGAGTAACACATGTGCGTTTCTCACAAAAGCATTTCATGAAATTCTTTTTCTATCAAAGAACGTGATTATCTTTCAAAGTAAAGCTTCTACAGAGAAAAGGAACACTGTTCTCACTTTTAACCATACTTTGACATATCCCAAACAGACGCTTCTCATTTCAGAGTAACACATGTGCGTTTGTCAAAAAAGAATTTCATGAAATTCATACACTTTCAGGGAACGTGATTATCTTTCAAAGTAAAGCTTCTACAGAGAAAAGGAACACTGTTCTCACTTTTCCCCATTCTTTGACATATCCCAAACAGACGCTTCTCATTTCAGAGTAACAGATGTGCGTTTCTCACGAAAGCATTTCATGAAATTTTTTGCTTTCAAAGAACGTGATTATCTTTCAAAATAAAGCTTCAACAGAGAAAAGGAACACTGTTCTCACTTTTAACCATACTTTGACATATCCCAAACAAACGCTTCTCATTTCAGAGTAACACATGTGCGTTTCTCAAAAAAGCATTTCATGAAATTCTTTTGCTTTCAAAGAACGTGATTATCTTTCAAAGTAAAGCTTCTACAGAGAAGTGGAACACTGTTCTCACTTTTAACCATACTTTGATATATCCCAAACAGACGCTTCTCATTTCAGAGTAACAGATTTGCATTTCTCACAAAAGCATTTCATGAAATTCTTTTGCTTTCAAAGAACGTGATTATCTTTCAAAATAAAGAGTCTACAGAAAAAAAAGGAACACTGTTCTCACTTTTAACCTTACTTTGACATATCCCAAAAAGACGCTTCTCATTTCAGAGTAACAGATTTGCATTTCTGAAAAAAGCATTTCATGAAATTCACTGACTTTCAAATCCTCGTCATTACCTTTCAAAGTAAAGCTTCTACAGAGAAAAGAACACTGTTCTCACTTTTAACCATACTTTTACATATCCCAAAAAGACGCTTCTCATTTCAGAGTAACACATGTGCGTTTCTCACAAAAGCATTTCATGAAATTCTTTTGCTTTCAAAGAACGTGATTATCTTTCAATGTAAAGCTTCTACAGAGAAAAGGAACACTGTTCTCACTTTTAACCATACTTTGACATATCCCAAACAGACGCTTCTCATTTCAGAGTAATAGATGTGCGTTTCTCACAACAGCATTTCATGAAATTCTTTTGCTTTCAAAGAACGTGATTATCTTTCAAAGTAAAGCTTCTACAGAGAAGTGGAACACTGTTCTCACTTTTAACCATACTTTTACATATCCCAAAAAAACGCTTCTCATTTCAGAGTAACACATGTGCGTTTCTCAAAAAAGCATTTCATGAAATTCTTTTGCTTTCAAAGAACGTGATTATCTTTCAAAGTAAAGATTCTACAGAGAAAAGGAATACTGTTCTCACTTTTAACCATACTTTGACATATCCCAAACAGAAGCTTCTCATTTCAGAGTAACACATGTGCGTTTCTCACAAAAGCATTTCATGAAATTCTTTTTCTATCAAAGAACGTGATTATCTTTCAAAGTAAAGCTTCTACAGAGAAAAGGAACACTGTTCTCACTTTTAACCATACTTTGACATATCCCAAACAGACGCTTCTCATTTCAGAGTAACACATGTGCGTTTGTCAAAAAGAATTTCATGAAATTCATACACTTTCAGGGAACGTGATTATCTTTCAAAGTAAAGCTTCTACAGAGAAAAGGAACACTGTTCTCACTTTTCCCCATTCTTTGACATATCCCAAACAGACGCTTCTCATTTCAGAGTAACAGATGTGCGTTTCTCACAAAAGCATTTCATGAAATTCTTTTGCTTTCAAAGAACGTGATTATCTTTCAAAATAAAGCTTCAACAGAGAAAAGGAACACTGTTCTCACTTTTAACCATACTTTGACATATCCCAAACAAACGCTTCTCATTTCAGAGTAACACATGTGCGTTTCTCAAAAAAGCATTTCATGAAATTCTTTTGCTTTCAAAGAACGTGATTATCTTTCAAAGTAAAGCTTCAACAGAGAAAAGGAACACTGTTCTCACTTTTAACCATACTTTGAAATATACCAAACAGAAGCTTCTCATTTCAGAGTAACACATGTGCGTTTCTCACAAAAGCATTTCATGAAATTCTTTTCTTTCAAAGAACGTGATTATCTTTCAAAGTAAAGCTTCTACAGAGAAAAGGAAAACTGGTTCTCACTTTTAACCATACTTTGACATATCCCAAACAGACGCTTCTCATTTCAGAGTAACACATGTGCGTTTGTCAAAAAAGCATTTCATGAAATTCATACACTTTCAGGGAACGTGATTATCTTTCAAAGTAAAGCTTCTACAGAGAAAAGGAACACTGTTCTCACTTTTCCCCATTCTTTGACATATCCCAAACAGACGCTTCTCATTTCAGAGTAACAGATGTGCGTTTCTCACAAAAGCATTTCATGAAATTCTTTTGCTTTCAAAGAACGTGATTATCTTTCAAAATAAAGCTTCTACAGAGAAGAGGAACACTGTTCTCACTTTTAACCATACTTTGACATATCCCAAACAGACGCTTCTCATTTCAGAGTAATAGATGTGCGTTTCTCACAAAAGCATTTCATGAAATTCTTTTGCTTTCAAAGAACGTGATTATCTTTCAAAGTAAAGCTTCTACAGAGAAAAGGAAAAGTGTTCTCACTTTTAACCATACTTTGACATATCCCAAACAGACGCTTCTCATTTCAGAGTAACAGATGTGCGTTTCTCACAAAAGTATTTCATGAAATTCTATTGCTTTCAAAGAACGTGATTATCTTTCAAAATAAAGCGTCTACAGAGAAAAGGAACACTGTTCTCACTTTTAACCATACTTTGACATATCCCAAACAGACGCTTCTCATTTCAGAGTAACACATGTGCGTTTCTCACAAAAGCATTTCATGAAATTCATACACTTTCAGAGAACGTGATTATCTTTCAAAGTAAAGCTTCTACAGAGAAAAGGAACACTGTTCTCACTTTTAACCATACTTTGACATATCCCAAACAGACGCTTCTCATTTCAGAGTAACTGATGTGCGTTTCTCACAAAAGCATTTCATGAAATTCATACACTTTCAGAGAACGTGATTATCTTTCAAAGTAAAGCTTCTACAGAGAAAAGGAACACTGTTCTCACTTTTAACCATACTTTGACATATCCCAAACAAACGCTTCTCATTTCAGAGTAACACATGTGCGTTTCTCAAAAAAGCATTTCATGAAATTCTTTTGCTTTCAAAGAACGTGATTATCTTTCAAAGTAAAGCTTCTACAGAGAAAAGGAACACTGTTCTCACTTTTAACCATACTTTGACATATCCCAAACAGACGCTTCTCATTTCAGAGTAACACATGTGCGTTTCTCACAAAAGCATTTCATGAAATTCTTTTGCTTTCAAAGAACGTGATTATCTTTCAAAGTAAAGCTTCTACAGAGAAAAGGATCACTGTTCTCACTTTTAACCATACTTTGACATATCCCAAACAGACGCTTCTCATTTCAGAGTAACACATGTGCGTTTCTCAAAAAAGCATTTCATGAAATTCTTTTGCTTTCAAAGAACGTGATTATCTTTCAAAGTAAAGCTTCTACAGAGAAAAGGAACACTGTTCTCACTTTTCCCCATTCTTTGACATATCCCAAACAGACGCTTCTCATTTCAGAGTAACAGATGTGCGTTTCTCACAAAAGCATTTCATGAAATTCTTTTGCTTTCAAAGAACGTGATTATCTTTCAAAATAAAGCTTCAACAGAGAAAAGGAACACTGTTCTCACTTTTAACCATACTTTGACATATCCCAAACAGACGCTTCTCATTTCAGAGTAATAGATGTGCGTTTCTCACAAAAGCATTTCATGAAATTCTTTTGCTTTCAAAGAACGTGATTATCTTTCAAAGTAAAGCTTCTACAGAGAAAAGGAACACTGTTCTCACTTTTAACCATACTTTGACATATCCCAAACAGACGCTTCTCATTTCAGAGTAACAGATGTGCGTTTCTCACAAAAAGCATTTCATGAAATTCTTTTGCTTTCAAAGAACGTGATTATCTTTCAAAGTAAAGCTTCTACAGAGAAAAGGAACACTGTTCTCACTTTTAACCATACTTTGACATATCCCAAACAGACGCTTCTCATTTCAGAGTAACACATGTGCGTTTCTCACAAAAGCATTTCATGAAATTCATACACTTTCAGAGAACGTGATTATCTTTCAAAGTAAAGCTTCTACAGAGAAAAGGAACACTGTTCTCACTTTTAACCATACTTTGACATATCCCAAACAGACGCTTCTCATTTCAGAGTAACAGATGTGCGTTTCTCACAAAAGCATTTCATGAAATTCACTGACTTTCAAATGATCGTGATTATCTTTCAAAGTAAAGCTTCTACAGAGAAAAGGAACACTGTTCTCACTTTTAACCATACTTTGACATATCCCAAACAAACGCTTCTCATTTCAGAGTAACACATGTGCGTTTCTCAAAAAAGCATTTCATGAAATTCTTTTGCTTTCAAAGAACGTGATTATCTTTCAAAGTAAAGCTTCTACAGAGAAAAGGAATACTGTTCTCACTTTTAACCATACTTTGACATATCCCAAACAGAAGCTTCTCATTTCAGAGTAACACATGTGCGTTTCTCACAAAAGCATTTCATGAAATTCTTTTGCTTTCAAAGAACGTGATTATCTTTCAAAGTAAAGCTTCTACAGAGAAAAGGAACACTGTTCTCACTTTTAACCATACTTTGACATATCCCAAACAGACGCTTCTCATTTCAGAGTAACACATGTGCGTTTGTCAAAAAAGCATTTCATGAAATTCATACACTTTCAGAGAACGTGATTATCTTTCAAAGTAAAGCTTCTACAGAGAAAAGGAACACTGTTCTCACTTTTCCCCATTCTTTGACATATCCCAAACAGACGCTTCTCATTTCAGAGTAACAGATGTGCGTTTCTCACAAAAGCATTTCATGAAATTCTTTTGCTTTCAAAGAACGTGATTATCTTTCAAAATAAAGCTTCTACAGAGAAAAGGAACACTGTTCTCACTTTTAACCATACTTTGACATATCCCAAACAGACGCTTCTCATTTCAGAGTAATAGATGTGCGTTTCTCACAAAAGCATTTCATGAAATTCTTTTGCTTTCAAAGAACGTGATTATCTTTCAAAGTAAAGCTTCTACAGAGAAAAGGAACAGTGTTCTCACTTTTAACCATACTTTGACATATCCCAAACAGACGCTTCTCATTTCAGAGTAACAGATGTGCGTTTCTCACAAAAGCATTTCATGAAATTCTTTGACTTTCAAAGAACGTGATTATCTTTCAAAGTAAAGCTTCTACAGAGAAAAGGAACACTGTTCTCACTTTTAACCATACTTTGACATATCCCAAACAGACGCTTCTCATTTCTGAGTAACAGATGTGCGTTTCTCACAAAAGTATTTCATGAAATTCTTTTGCTTTCAAAGAACGTGATTATCTTTCAAAATAAAGAGTCTACAGAAAAAAGGAACACTGTTCTCACTTTTAACCTTACTTTGACATATCCCAAACAGACGCTTCTCATTTCAGAGTAACACATGGGCGTTTCTCACAAAAGCATTTCATGAAATTCATACACTTTCAGAGAACGTGATTATCTTTCAAATTAATCTTCTACAGAGAAAAGGAAAACGGTTCTCACTTTTAACCATACTTTTAAATATCCCAAACAGACGCTTCTCATTTCAGAGTAACTGATGTGCGTTTCTCACAAAAGCATTTCATGAAATTCATACACTTTCAGAGAACGTGATTATCTATCAAAGTAAAGCTTCTACAGAGAAAAGGAACACTGTTCTCACTTTTAACCATACTTTGACATATCCCAAACAGACGCTTCTCATTTCAGATGTGCGTTTCTCACAAAAGCATTTCATGAATTTCACCGACTTTCAAATGATCATGATTACCTTTCAAATTAAAGCTTCTACAGAGAAAATGAACACTGTTCTCACTTTTAACCATACTTTGATATATCCCAAACAGACGCTTCTCATTTCAGAGTAACACATATGCGTTTCTCACAAAAGCATTTCATGAAATTCTTTTGCTTTCAAAGAACGTGATTATCTTTCAAAGTAAAGCTTCTACAGAGAAAAGGAACACTGTTCTCACTTTTAACCATACTTTGACATATCCCTAACAAACGCTTCTTATTTCAAGGTAACAGATGTGCGTTTCTCAAAAAAGCATTTCATGAAATTCAATGACTTTCAAATGATCGTGATTACCTTTCAAAGTAAAGCTACTACAGAGAAAAGGAACAGTGTTCTCACTTTTAACCATACTTTGACATATCCCAAACAGACGCTTCACATTTCAGAGTAACACATGTGCGTTTCTCACAAAAGCATTTCATGAAATTCTTTTGCATTCAAAGAACGTGATTATGTTTCAAAATAAAGCTCCTACAGAGAAAAGGAACACTGTTCTCACTTTTAACCATACTTTGACATATTTCAAACAGACGCTTCTAATTTCAGAGTAACACATGTGTGTTTCTCACAAAAGCATTTCATGAAATTCATACACTTTCAGAGAAAGTGATTATCTTTCATAGTAAAGCTTCTATAGAGAAAAGGAACACGGTTCTCACTTTTAACCATACTTTGACATATCCCAAACAGACGCTTCTCATTTCAGAATAACAGATGTGCGTTTCTCAGAAAAGCATTTCATGAAATTCATACATTTTCAGAGAACGTGATTATCTTTCAAAGTAAAGCTTCTACAGAGAAAAGGAACACTGTTCTCACTTTTAACCATACTTTTACATATCCCAAAAGGACGCTTCTCATTTCAGAGTAACACATGTGCGTTTCTCACAAAAGCATTTCATGAAATTCTTTTGCTTTCAAAGAACGTGATTATCTTTCAAAGTAAAGCTTCTACAGAGAAAAGGAACACTGTTCTCACTTTTAACCATACTTTGACATATCCCAAAGAGACGCTTCTCATTTCAGAGTAATAGATGTGCGTTTCTCACAAAAGCATGTCATGAAATTCTTTTGCTTTCAAAGAACGTGATTATCTTTCAAAGTAAAGCTTCTACAGAGAAGAGGAACACTGTTCTCACTTTTAACCATACTTTGACATATCCCAAACAGACGCTTCTCATTTCAGAGTAACACATGTGCGTTTCTCACAAAAGCATTTCATGAAATTCTTTTGCTTTCAAAGAACGTGATTATCTTTCAAAGTAAAGCTACTACAGAGAAAAGGAACAGTGTTCTCACTTTTAACCATACTTTGACATATCCCAAACAGACGCTTCACATTTCAGAGTAATACATGTGCATTTCTCACAAAAGCATTTCATGAAATTCTTTTGCATTCAAAGAACGTGATTATGTTTCAAAGTAAAGCTTCTACAGAGAAAAGGAACACTGTTCTCACTTTTAACCATACTTTAACATATTTCAAACAGACGCTTCTAATTTCAGAGTAACACATGTGTGTTTCTCAAAAAAGCATTTCATGAAATTCATACACTTTCAGAGAACGTGATTATCTTTCAAAGTAAAGCTTCTACAGAGAAAAGGAACACTGTTCTCACTTTTAACCATACTTTGACATATCCCAAACAGACGCTTCTCATTTCAGAGTAACACATGGGCGTTTCTCACAAAAGCATTTCATGAAATTCATACACTTTCAGAGAACGTGATTATCTTTCAAAGTAAAGCTTCTACAGAGAAAAGGAAAACGGTTCTCACTTTTAACCATACTTTTAAATATCCCAAACAGACGCTTCTCATTTCAGAGTAACTGATGTGCATTTCTCACAAAAGCATTTCATGAAATTCATACACTTTCAGAGAACGTGATTATCTATCAAAGTAAAGCTTCTACAGAGAAAAGGAACACTGTTCTCACTTTTAACCATACTTTGACATATCCCAAACAGACGCTTCTCATTTCAGATGTGCGTTTCTCACAAAAGCATTTCATGAATTTCACTGACTTTCAAATGATCATGATTACCTTTCAAATTAAAGCTTCTACAGAGAAAAGGAACACTGTTCTCACTTTTAACCATACTTTGACATATCCCAAACAGACGCTTCTCATTTCAGAGTAACACATATGCGTTTCTCACAAAAGCATTTCATGAAATTTTTTTGCTTTCAAAGAACGTGATTATCTTTCAAAGTAAAGCTTCTACAGAGAAAAGGAACACTGTTCTCACTTTTAACCATACTTTGACATATCCCTAACAAACGCTTCTTATTTCAAGGTAACAGATGTGCGTTTCTCAAAAAAGCATTTCATGAAATTCAATGACTTTCAAATGATCGTGATTACCTTTCAAAGTAAAGCTACTACAGAGAAAAGGAACAGTGTTCTCACTTCTAACCATACTTTGACATATCCCAAACAGACGCTTCACATTTCAGAGTAACACATGTGTGTTTCTCACAAAAGCATTTCATGAAATTCATACACTTTCAGAGAACGTGATTATCTTTCAAAGTAAAGCTTCTACAGAGAAAAGGAACACTGTTCTCACTTTTAACCATACTTTGACATATTTCAAACAGACGCTTCTAATTTCAGAGTAACACATGTGTGTTTCTCACAAAAGCATTTCATGAAATTCATACACTTTCAGAGAAAGTGATTAACTTTCATAGTAAAGCTTCTATAGAGAAAAGGAACACGGTTCTCACTTTTAACCATACTTTGACATATCCCAAACAGACGCTTCTCATTTCAGAGTAACAGATGTGCGTTTCTCAGAAAAGCATTTCATGAAATTCATACACTTTCAGAGAACGTGATTATCTTTCAAAGTAAAGCTTCTACAGTTTAAAAGGAACACTGTTCTCACTTTTAACCATAATTTAACATATCCCAAAAGGATGCTTCTCATTTCAGAGTAACACATGTGCGTTTCTCACAAAGGCATTTCATGAAATTCTTTTGCTTTCAAAGAACGTGATTATCTTTCAAAGTAAAGCTTCTACAGAGAAAAGGAACACTGTTCTCACTTTTAACCATACTTTGACATATCCCAAACAGACGCTTCTCATTTCAGAGTAATAGATGTGCGTTTCTCACAAAAGCATGTCATGAAATTCTTTTGCTTTCAAAGAACGTGATTATCTTTCAAAGTAAAGCTTCTACAGAGAAGAGGAACACTGTTCTCACTTTTAATCTTACTTTGAAATATCCCAAACAGACGCTTCTCATTTCAGAGTAACACATGGGCGTTTCTCACAAAAGCATTTCATGAAATTCTTTTGCATTCAAAGAACGTGATTATCTTTCAAAGTAAAGCTTCTACAGAGAAGAGGAACACTGTTCTCACTTTTAATCTTACTTTGAAATATCCCAAACAGACGCTTCTCATTTCAGAGTAACACATGTGCGTTTCTCACAAAAGCATTTCATGAAATTCACTGACTTTCAAAGAACGTGATTATCTTTCAAAGTAAAGCTTCTACAGAGAAAAGGAACACTGTTCTCACTTTTAACCATACTTTGACATATCCCAAACAGACGCTTCTCATTTCAGATGTGCGTTTCTCACAAAAGCATTTCATGAAATTCACTGACTTTCAAATGATCATGATTACCTTTCAAATTAAAGCTACTACAGAGAAAAGGAACAGTGTTCTCACTTTTAACCATACTTTGACATATCCCAAACAGACGCTTCACATTTCAGAGTAATACATGTGCATTTCTCACAAAAGCATTTCATGAAATTCTTTTGCATTCAAAGAACGTGATTATGTTTCAAAGTAAAGCTTCTACAGAGAAAAGGAACACTGTTCTCACTTTTAACCATACTTTAACATATTTCAAACAGACGCTTCTAATTTCAGAGTAACACATGTGTGTTTCTCAAAAAAGCATTTCATGAAATTCATACACTTTCAGAGAACGTGATTATCTTTCAAAGTAAAGCTTCTACAGAGAAAAGGAACACTGTTCTCACTTTTAACCATACTTTGACATATCCCAAACAGACTCTTCTCATTTCAGAGTAACAGATGTGCGTTTCTCACAAAAGCATTTCATGAAATTCTTTTGCTTTCAAAGTACGTGATTACCTTTCAAATTAAAGCTTCTACAGAGAAAAGGAACACTGTTCTCACTTTTAACCATACTTTTATATATCCCAAACTGACGTTTCTCATTTCAGAGTAACACATGTACGTTTCTCAAAAAAGCATTTCATGAAATTCTTTTGCTTTCAAAGAACGTGATTATCCTTCAAAGTAAAGCTTCTACAGAGAAAAGGAACACTGTTCTCACTTTTAACCATACTTTGACATATCCCAAACAGACGCTTCTCATTTCAGAGTAACACATGTGCGTTTCTCACAAAAGCATTTCATGAAATTCACTGACTTTCAAATGATCGTGATTACCTTTCAAAGTAAAGCTTCTACAGAGAAAAGGAACACTGTTCTCACTTTTAACCATACTTTGACATATCCCAAACAGACGCTTCTCATTTCAGAGTAACACATGTGCGTTTCTCACAAAAGCATTTCATGAAATTCTTTTGCTTTCAAAGAACGTGATTATCTTTCAAAGTAAAGCTTCTACAGAGAAAAGGAACACTGTTCTCACTTTTAACCATACTTTGACATATCCCAAACAGACGCTTCTAATTTCAGAGTAACACATGTGCGTTTCTCACAAAAGCATTTCATGAAATTCACTGACTTTCAAAGAACGTGATTATCTTTCAAAGTAAAGCTTCTACAGAGAAAAGGAACAGTGTTCTCACTTTTAACCATACTTTGACATATCCCAAACAGACGCTTCTCATTTCAGAGTAACACATGTGCGTTTCTCACAAAAGCATTTCATGAAATTCATTGACTTTCAAAGAACGTGATTATCTTTCAAAGTAAAGCTTCTACAGAGAAAAGGAACACTGTTCTCACTTTTAACCATACTTTGACATATCCCAAACAGACGCTTCTCATTTCAGAGTAACACATGTGCGTTTCTCACAAAAGCATTTCATGAAATTCATACACTTTCAGAGAACGTGATTATCTTTCAAAGTAAAGCTTCTACAGAGAAAAGGAACACTGTTCTCACTTTTAACCATACTTTGACATATCCCAAACAGACGCTTCTCATTTCAGAGTAACAATGTGCGTTTCTCACAAAAGCATTTCATGAAATTCATTGACTTTCAAAGAACGTGATTATCTTTCAAAGTAAAGCTTCTACAGAGAAAAGGAACACTGTTCTCACTTTTAACCATACTTTGACATATCCCAAACAGACGCTTCTCATTTCAGAGTAACAGATGTGCGTTTCTCACAAAAGCATTTCATGAAATTCATACACTTTCAGAGAACGTGATTATCTTTCAAAGTAAAGCTTCTACAGAGAAAAGGAACACTGTTCTCACTTTTAACCATACTTTGACATATCCCAAACAGACGCTTCTCATTTCAGAGTAACACATGTGCGTTTCTCACAAAAGCATTTCATGAAATTCTTTTGCTTTCAAAGAACGTGATTATCTTTCAAAGTAAAGCTTCTACAGAGAAAAGGAACACTGTTCTCACTTTTAACCATACTTTGACATATCCCAAACAGACGCTTCTCATTTCAGAGTAACAGATGTGCGTTTCTCACAAAAGCATTTCATGAAATTCTTTTGCTTTCAAAGAACGTGATTATCTTTCAAAGTAAAGCTTCTACAGAGAAAAGGAACACTGTTCTCACTTTTAACCATACTTTGACATATCCCAAACAGACGCTTCTCATTTCAGAGTAACACATGTGCGTTTCTCACAAAAGCATTTCATGAAATTCTTTTGCTTTCAAAGAACGTGATTATCTTTCAAAGTAAAGCTTCTACAGAGAAAAGGAACACTGTTCTCACTTTTAACCATACTTTGACATATCCCAAACAGACGCTTCTCATTTCAGAGTAACACATGTGCGTTTCTCACAAAAGCATTTCATGAAATTCTTTGACTTTCAAAGAACGTGATTATCTTTCAAAGTAAAGCTTCTACAGAGAAAAGGAACACTGTTCTCACTTTTAACCATACTTTGACATATCCCAAACAGACGCTTCTCATTTCAGAGTAACAGATGTGCGTTTCTCACAAAAGCATTTCATGAAATTCAATGACTTTCAAATGATCGTGATTACCTTTCAAAGTAAAGCTACTACAGAGAAAAGGAACAGTGTTCTCACTTTTAACCATACTTTGACATATCCCAAACAGACGCTTCACATTTCAGAGTAACACATGTGCGTTTCTCACAAAAGCATTTCATGAAATTCTTTTGCATTCAAAGAACGTGATTATGTTTCAAAGTAAAGCTTCTACAGAGAAAAGGAACACTGTTCTCACTTTTAACCATACTTTGACATATTTCAAACAGACGCTTCTAATTTCAGAGTAACACATGTGTGTTTCTCAAAAAAGCATTTCATGAAATTCATACACTTTCAGAGAACGTGATTATCTTTCAAAGTAAAGCTTCTACAGAGAAAAGGAACACTGTTCTCACTTTTAACCATACTTTGACATATCCCAAACAGACGCTTCTCATTTCAGAGTAACACATGTGCGTTTCTCACAAAAGAATTTCATGAAATTCATACACTTTCAGAGAACGTGATTATCTTTCAAAGTAAAGCTTCTACAGAGAAAAGGAAAACGGTTCTCACTTTTAACCATACTTTTAAATATCCCAAACAGACGCTTCTCATTTCAGAGTAACTGATGTGCATTTCTCACAAAAGCATTTCATGAAATTCATACACTTTCAGAGAACGTGATTATCTATCAAAGTAAAGCTTCTACAGAGAAAAGGAACACTGTTCTCACTTTTAACCATACTTTGACATATCCCAAACAGACGCTTCTCATTTCAGATGTGCGTTTCTCACAAAAGCATTTCATGAATTTCACTGACTTTCAAATGATCATGATTACCTTTCAAATTAAAGCTTCTACAGAGAAAAGGAACACTGTTCTCACTTTTAACCATACTTTGACATATCCCAAACAGACGCTTCTCATTTCAGAGTAACACATGTGCGTTTCTCACAAAAGCATTTCATGAAATTCTTTTGCTTTCAAAGAACGTGATTATCTTTCAAAGTAAAGCTTCTACAGAGAAAAGGAACACTGTTCTCACTTTTAACCATACTTTGACATATCCCAAACAAACGCTTCTTATTTCAAGGTAACAGATGTGCGTTTCTCAAAAAAGCATTTCATGAAATTCAATGACTTTCAAATGATCGTGATTACCTTTCAAAGTAAAGCTACTACAGAGAAAAGGAACAGTGTTCTCACTTTTAACCATACTTTGACATATCCCAAACAGACGCTTCACATTTCAGAGTAACACATGTGTGTTTCTCACAAAAGCATTTCATGAAATTCATACACTTTCAGAGAACGTGATTATCTTTCAAAGTAAAGCTTCTACAGAGAAAAGGAACACTGTTCTCACTTTTAACCATACTTTGACATATTTCAAACAGACGCTTCTAATTTCAGAGTAACACATGTGTGTTTCTCACAAAAGCATTTCATGAAATTCATACACTTTCAGAGAAAGTGATTAACTTTCATAGTAAAGCTTCTATAGAGAAAAGGAACACGGTTCTCACTTTTAACCATACTTTGACATATCCCAAACAGACGCTTCTCATTTCAGAGTAACAGATGTGCGTTTCTCAGAAAAGCATTTCATGAAATTCATACACTTTCAGAGAACGTGATTATCTTTCAAAGTAAAGCTTCTACAGTTTAAAAGGAACACTGTTCTCACTTTTAACCATAATTTAACATATCCCAAAAGGATGCTTCTCATTTCAGAGTAACACATGTGCGTTTCTCACAAAGGCATTTCATGAAATTCTTTTGCTTTCAAAGAACGTGATTATCTTTCAAAGTAAAGCTTCTACAGAGAAAAGGAACACTGTTCTCACTTTTAACCATACTTTGACATATCCCAAACAGACGCTTCTCATTTCAGAGTAATAGATGTGCGTTTCTCACAAAAGCATGTCATGAAATTCTTTTGCTTTCAAAGAACGTGATTATCTTTCAAAGTAAAGCTTCTACAGAGAAGAGGAACACTGTTCTCACTTTTAATCTTACTTTGAAATATCCCAAACAGACGCTTCTCATTTCAGAGTAACACATGTGCGTTTCTCACAAAAGCATTTCATGAAATTCTTTTGCATTCAAAGAACGTGATTATCTTTCAAAGTAAAGCTTCTACAGAGAAAAGGAACACTGTTCTCACTTTTAACCATACTTTGACATATCCCAAACAGACGCTTCTCATTTCAGAGTAACACATGTGCGTTTCTCACAAAAGCATTTCATGAAATTCACTGACTTTCAAATGATCGTGATTATCTTTCAAAGTAAAGCTACTACAGAGAAAAGGAACACTGTTCTCACTTTTAACCATACTTTGACATATCCCAAACAGACGCTTCTCATTTCAGAGTAACACATGTGCGTTTCTCACAAAAGCATTTCATGAAATTCATTTGCTTTCAAAGAACGTGATTATGTTTCAAAGTAAAGCTTCTACAGAGAAAAGGAACACTGTTCTCACTTTTAACCATACTTTGACATATCCCAAACAGACGCTTCTAATTTCAGAGTAACACATGTGCGTTTCTCAAAAAAGCATTTCATGAAATTCATACACTTTCAGAGAACGTGATTATCTTTCAAAGTAAAGCTTCTACAGAGAAAAGGAACACTGTTCTCACTTTTAACCATACTTTGACATATCCCAAACAGACGCTTCTCATTTCAGAGTAACAGATGTGCGTTTCTCACAAAAGCATTTCATGAAATTCTTTTGCTTTCAAAGAACGTGATTACCTTTCAAATTAAAGCTTCTACAGAGAAAAGGAACACTGTTCTCACTTTTAACCATACTTTGACATATCCCAAACAGACGCTTCTCATTTCAGAGTAACACATGTGCGTTTCTCACAAAAGCATTTCATGAAATTCTTTTGCTTTCAAAGAACGTGATTATCTTTCAAAATAAAGCTTCTACAGAGAAAAGGAACACTGTTCTCACTTTTAACCATACTTTGACATATCCCAAACAGACGCTTCTCATTTCAGAGTAACACATGTGCGTTTCTCAAAAAAGCATTTCATGAAATTCAATGACTTTCAAATGATCGTGATTATCCTTTCAAAGTAAAGCTACTACAGAGAAAAGGAACAGTGTTCTCACTTTTAACCATACTTTGACATATCCCAAACAGACGCTTCACATTTCAGAGTAACACATGTGCGTTTCTCACAAAAGCATTTCATGAAATTCTTTTGCTTTCAAAGAACGTGATTATGTTTCAAAATAAAGCTTCTACAGAGAAAAGGAACACTGTTCTCACTTTTAACCATACTTTAACATATTTCAAACAGACGCTTCTAATTTCAGAGTAACACATGTGTGTTTCTCACAAAAGCATTTCATGAAATTCATACACTTTCAGAGAACGTGATTATCTTTCAAAGTAAAGCTTCTACAGAGAAAAGGAACACTGTTCTCACTTTTAACCATACTTTTACATATCCCAAACAGACGCTTCTCATTTCAGAGTAACACATGTGCGTTTCTCACAAAAGCATTTCATGAAATTCATACACTTTCAGAGAACGTGATTATCTTTCAAAGTAAAGCTTCTACAGAGAAAAGGAACACTGTTCTCACTTTTAACCATACTTTGACATATCCCAAACAGACGCTTCTCATTTCAGAGTAACAGATGTGCGTTTCTCACAAAAGCATTTCATGAAATTCATTTTGCTTTCAAAGAACGTGATTATCTTTCAAAGTAAAGCTTCTACAGAGAAAAGGAACACTGTTCTCACTTTTAACCATACTTTGACATATCCCAAACAGACGCTTCTCATTTCAGAGTAACACATGTGCGTTTCTCACAAAAGCATTTCATGAAATTCACTGACTTTCAAATGATCGTGATTACCTTTCAAAGTAAAGCTTCTACAGAGAAAAGGAACACTGTTCTCACTTTTAACCATACTTTGACATATCCCAAACAGACGCTTCTCATTTCAGAGTAACAGATGTGCGTTTCTCACAAAAGCATTTCATGAAATTCATACACTTTCAAAGAACGTGATTATCTTTCAAAGTAAAGCTTCTACAGAGAAAAGGAACACTGTTCTCACTTTTAACCATACTTTGACATATCCCAAACAGACGCTTCTCATTTCAGAGTAACACATGTGCGTTTCTCACAAAAGCATTTCATGAAATTCTTTTGCTTTCAAAGAACGTGATTATCTTTCAAAGTAAAGCTTCTACAGAGAAAAGGAACACTGTTCTCACTTTTAACCATACTTTGACATATCCCAAACAGACGCTTCTCATTTCAGAGTAACAGATGTGCGTTTCTCACAAAAGCATTTCATGAAATTCTTTTGCTTTCAAAGAACGTGATTATCTTTCAAAGTAAAGCTTCTACAGAGAAAAGGAACACTGTTCTCACTTTTAACCATACTTTGAAATATCCCAAACAGACGCTTCTCATTTCAGAGTAACACATGTGCGTTTCTCACAAAAGCATTTCATGAAATTCTTTTGCTTTCAAAGAACGTGATTATCTTTCAAAGTAAAGCTTCTACAGAGAAAAGGAACACTGTTCTCACTTTTAACCATACTTTGACATATCCCAAACAGACGCTTCTCATTTCAGAGTAACACATGTGCGTTTCTCACAAAAGCATTTCATGAAATTCACTGACTTTCAAATGATCGTGATTATCTTTCAAAGTAAAGCTTCTACAGAGAAAAGGAACACTGTTCTCACTTTTAACCATACTTTGACATATCCCAAACAGACGCTTCTCATTTCAGAGTAACACATGTGCGTTTCTCACAAAAGCATTTCATGAAATTCACTTGCTTTCAAATGAACGTGATTATCTTTCAAAGTAAAGCTTCTACAGAGAAAAGGAACACTGTTCTCACTTTTAACCATACTTTGACATATCCCAAACAGACGCTTCTCATTTCAGAGTAACACATGTGCATTTCTCACAAAAGCATTTCATGAAATTCTTTTGCTTTCAAAGAACGTGATTATCTTTCAAAGTAAAGCTTCTACAGAGAAAAGGAACACTGTTCTCACTTTTAACCATACTTTGACATATCCCAAACAGACGCTTCTCATTTCAGAGTAACACATGTGTGTTTCTCACAAAAAGCATTTCATGAAATTCATACACTTTCAGAGAACGTGATTATCTTTCAAAGTAAAGCTTCTACAGAGAAAAGGAACACTGTTCTCACTTTTAACCATACTTTGACATATCCCAAACAGACGCTTCTCATTTCAGAGTAACACATGTGCGTTTCTCACAAAAGCATTTCATGAAATTCATACACTTTCAGAGAACGTGATTATCTTTCAAAGTAAAGCTTCTACAGAGAAAAGGAACACTGTTCTCACTTTTAACCATACTTTGACATATCCCAAACAGACGCTTCTCATTTCAGAGTAACACATGTGCGTTTCTCACAAAAGCATTTCATGAAATTCACTGACTTTCAAATGATCATGATTACCTTTCAAAGTAAAGCTTCTACAGAGAAAAGGAACACTGTTCTCACTTTTAACCATACTTTGACATATCCCAAACAGACGCTTCTCATTTCAGAGTAACACATGTGCGTTTCTCACAAAAGCATTTCATGAAATTTTTTTGCTTTCAAAGAACGTGATTATCTTTCAAAGTAAAGCTTCTACAGAGAAAAGGAACACTGTTCTCACTTTTAACCATACTTTGACATATCCCAAACAAACGCTTCTTATTTCAGAGTAACAGATGTGCGTTTCTCAAAAAAGCATTTCATGAAATTCAATGACTTTCAAATGAACGTGATTACCTTTCAAAGTAAAGCTACTACAGAGAAAAGGAACAGTGTTCTCACTTTTAACCATACTTTGACATATCCCAAACAGACGCTTCACATTTCAGAGTAACACATGTGTGTTTCTCACAAAAGCATTTCATGAAATTCATACACTTTCAAAGAACGTGATTATCTTTCAAAGTAAAGCTTCTACAGAGAAAAGGAACACTGTTCTCACTTTTAACCATACTTTGACATATTTCAAACAGACGCTTCTAATTTCAGAGTAACACATGTGTGTTTCTCACAAAAGCATTTCATGAAATTCATACACTTTCAGAGAAAGTGATTAACTTTCATAGTAAAGCTTCTATAGAGAAAAGGAAAACGGTTCTCACTTTTAACCATACTTTGACACATCCCAAACAGACGCTTCTCATTTCAGAGTAACAGATGTGCGTTTCTCAGAAAAGCATTTCATGAAATTCATACACTTTCAGAGAACGTGATTATCTTTCAAAGTAAAGCTTCTACAGTTTAAAAGGAACACTGTTCTCACTTTTAACCATAATTTAACATATCCCAAAAGGATGCTTCTCATTTCAGAGTAACACATGTGCGTTTCTCACAAAGGCATTTCATGAAATTTTTTGCTTTCAAAGAACGTGATTATCTTTCAAAGTAAAGCTTCTACAGAGAAAAGGAACACTGTTCTCACTTTTAAACATTCTTTGACATATCCCAAACAGACGCTTCTGATTTCAGAGTAATAGATGTGCGTTTCTCACAAAAGCATGTCATGAAATTCTTT
Organism: Microtus agrestis; assembly: GCA_902806775.1. Lineage (NCBI taxonomy): Eukaryota > Metazoa > Chordata > Mammalia > Rodentia > Cricetidae > Microtus > Microtus agrestis. The sequence goes on along the minus strand of CADCXT010001599.1, from coordinate 7,804 downwards.
AGCTTTCAAAGAACGTGATTATCTTTCAATGTAAAGCTTCTACAGAGAAGAGGAACACTGTTCTCACTTTTAATCTTACTTTGAAATATCCCAAACAGACGCTTCTCATTTCAGAGTAACACATGGGCGTTTCTCACAAAAGCATTTCATGAAATTCTTTTGCATTCAAAGAACGTGATTATCTTTCAAAGTAAAGCTTCTACAGACAAGAGAAACACTGTTCTCACTTTTAATCTTACTTTGAAATATCCCAAACAGACGCTTCTCATTTCAGAGTAACACATGTGCGTTTCTCACAAAAGCATTTCATGAAATTCACTGACTTTCAAATGATCATGATTACCTTTCAAATTAAAGCTACTACAGAGAAAAGGAACAGTGTTCTCACTTTTACCATACTTTGACATATCCCAAACAGACGCTTCACATTTCAGAGTAATACATGTGCATTTCTCACAAAAGCATTTCATGAAATTCTTTTGCATTCAAAGAACGTGATTATGTTTCAAAGTAAAGCTTCTACAGAGAAAAGGAACACTGTTCTCACTTTTAACCATACTTTAAAATATTTCAAACAGACGCTTCTAATTTCAGAGTAACACATGTGTGTTTCTCAAAAAAGCATTTCATGAAATTCATACACTTTCAGAGAACGTGATTATCTTTCAAAGTAAAGCTTCTACAGAGAAAAGGAACACTGTTCTCACTTTTAACCATACTTTGACATATCCCAAGCAGACTCTTCTCATTTCAGAGTAACAGATGTGCGTTTCTCACAAAAGCATTTCATGAAATTCTTTTGCTTTCAAAGTACGTGATTACCTTTCAAATTAAAGCTTCTACAGAGAAAAGGAACACTGTTCTCACTTTTAACCATACGTTTATATATCCCAAACTGACGTTTCTCATTTCAGAGTAACACATGTACGTTCCTCAAAAAAGCATTTCATGAAATTCTTTTGCTTTCAAAGAACGTGATTATCCTTCAAAATAAAGCTTCTACAGAGAAAAGGAACACTGTTCTCACTTTTAACCATACTTTGACATATCCCTAACAAACGCTTCTTATTTCAGAGTAACACATGTGCGTTTCTCAAAAAAAGCTTTTCATGAAAATCAATGACTTTCAAATGATCGTGATTACCTTTCAAAGTAAAGCTACTACAGAGAAAAGGAACAGTGTTCTCACTTTTAACCATACTTTGACATATCCCAAACAGACGCTTCACATTTCAGAGTAACACATGTGCGTTTCTCACAAAAGCATATCATGAAATTCTTTTGCATTCAAAGAACGTGATTATGTTTCAAAATAAAGCTTCTACAGAGAAAAGGAACACTGTTCTCACTTTTAACCATACTTTAACATATTTCAAACAGACACTTCTAATATCAGAGTAACACATGTGTGTTTCTCACAAAAGCATTTCATGAAATTCATACACTTTCAGAGAACGTGATTATCTTTCAAAGTAAAGCTTCTACAGAGAAAAGGAAAATTGTTCTCACTTTTAACCATACTTTTACATATCCCAAACAGACGCTTCTCATTTCAGAGTAACACATGTGCGTTTCTCACAAAAGCATTTCATGAAATTCATACACTTTCAGAGAACTTGATTATCCTTCAAAGTAAATCTTCTACAGAGAAAAGGAAAACGGTTCTCACTTTTAACCATACTTTTAAATATCCCAAACAGACGCTTCTCATTTCAGAGTAACTGATGTGCGTTTCTCACAAAAGCATTTCATGAAATTCATACACTTTCAGAGAACGTGATTATCTATCAAAGTAAAGCTTCTACAGAGAAAAGGAACACTGTTCTCACTTTTAACCATACTTTGACATATCCCAAACTGACGCTTCTCATTTCAGATGTGCGTTTCTCACAAAAGCATTTCATGAATTTCACTGACTTTCAAATGATCATGATTACCTTTCAAATTAAAGCTTCTACAGAGAAAAGGAACACGGTTCTCACTTTTAACCATACTTTGACATATCCCAAACAGACGCTTCTCATTTCAGAGTAACAGATGTGCGTTTCTCAGAAAAGCATTTCATGAAATTCATACACTTTCAGAGAACGTGATTATCTTTCAAAGTAAGGCTTCTACAGTTTAAAAGGAACACTGTTCTCACTTTTAACCATAATTTAACATATCCCAAAAGGATGCTTCTCATTTCAGAGTAACACATGTGCGTTTCTCACAAAGGCATTTCATGAAATTCTTTTGCTTTCAAAGAACGTGATTATCTTTCAAAGTAAAGCTTCTACAGAGAAAAGGAACACTGTTCTCACTTTTAACCATACTTTGACATATCCCAAACAGACGCTTCTCATTTCAGAGTAATAGATGTGCGTTTCTCACAAAAGCATGTCATGAAATTCTTTTGCTTTCAAAGAACGTGATTATCTTTCAAAGTAAAGCTTCTACAGAGAAGAGGAACACTGTTCTCACTTTTAATCTTACTTTGAAATATCCCAAACAGACGCTTCTCATTTCAGAGTAACATATGTGCGTTTCTCACAAAAGCATTTCATGAAATTCTTTTGCATTCAAAGAACGTGATTATCTTTCAAAGTAAAGCTTCTACAGAGAAGAGGAACACTGTTCTCACTTTTAATCTTACTTTGAAATATCCCAAACAGACGCTTCTCATTTCAGAGTAACACATGTGCGTTTCTCACAAAAGCATTTCATGAAATTCACTGACTTTCAAATGATCGTGATTATCTTTCAAAGTAAAGCTTCTACAGAGAAAAGGAACACTGTTCTCACTTTTAACCATACTTTGACATATCCCAAACAGACGCTTCTCATTTCAGAGTAAAATGTGCGTTTCTCACAAAAGCATTTCATGAAATTCTTTGCATTCAAAGAAATGATTAGTTTAAAAAACTCACAGAGAAAAGGAACACTGTTCCACTTTAACCATACTTAACAATTTCAAAATTTCAGAGAACACATGTGTTTTTAAAAAAAATTTTATAAAATTCATACATTTCAAATGATCGTGATTACCTTTCAAAGTAAAGCTACTAGAGAGAAAAGGAACACGGTTCTCACTTTTAACCATACTTTGACATATCCCAAACAGACGCTTCACATTTCAGAGTAATACATGTGCATTTCTCACAAAAGCATTTCATGAAATTCTTTTGCATTCAAAGAACGTGATTATGTTTCAAAGTAAAGCTTCTACAGAGAAAAGGAACACTGTTCTCACTTTTAACCATACTTTAACAGATTTCAAACAGACGCTTCTAATTTCAGAGTAACACATGTGTGTTTCTCAAAAAAGCATTTCATGAAATTCTTTTGCTTTCAAAGAACGTGATTATCCTTCAAAGTAAAGCTTCTACAGAGAAAAGGAACACTGTTCTCACTTTTAACCATACTTTGACATATCCCTAACAAACGCTTCTTATTTCAGAGTAACACATGTGCGTTTCTCAAAAAAGCTTTTCATGAAAATCAATGACTTTCAAATGATCGTGATTACCTTTCAAAGTAAAGCTACTACAGAGAAAAGGAACAGTGTTCTCACTTTTAACCATACTTTGACATATCCCAAACAGACGCTTCACATTTCAGAGTAACACATGTGCGTTTCTCACAAAAGCATATCATGAAATTCTTTTGCATTCATAGAACGTGATTATGTTTCAAAATAAAGCTTCTACAGAGAAAAGGAACACTGTTCTCACTTTTAACCATACTTTAACATATTTCAAACAGACACTTCTAATTTCAGAGTAACACATGTGTGTTTCTCACAAAAGCATTTCATGAAATTCATACACTTTCAGAGAACGTGATTATCTTTCAAAGTAAATCTTCTACAGAGAAAAGGAAAATGGTTCTCACTTTTAACCATACTTTTACATATCCCAAACAGACGCTTCTCATTTCAGAGTAACACATGTGCGTTTCTCACAAAAGCATTTCATGAAATTCATACACTTTCAGAGAACTTGATTATCTTTTAAAGTAAAGCTTCTACAGAGAAAAGGAACACTGTTCTCACTTTTAACCATACTTTGAAATATCCCAAACAGACTCTTCTCATTTCAGAGTAATAGATGTGCGTTTCTCACAAAAGCATTTCATGAAATTCTTTTGCTTTCAAAGAACGTGATTATGTTTCAAAGAAAAGCTTCTACAGAGAAAAGGAACACTCTTCTCACTTTTAACCATACTTTGAAATATCCCAAACAGACGCTTCTCATTTCAGAGTAATAGATGTGCGTTTCTCACAAAAGCATTTCATGAAATTCTTTTGCTTTCAAAGAACGTGATTATGTTTCAAAGTAAAGCTTCTACAGAGAAAAGGAACACTGTTCTCACTTTTAACCATACTTTAACATATTTCAAACAGACGCTTCTAATTTCAGAGTAACACATGTGTGTTTCTCACAAAAGCATTTCATGAAATTCATATAATTTCAGAGAACGTGATTATCTTTCAAAGTAAATCTTCTACAGAGAAAAGGAAAATGGTTCTCACTTTTAACCATACTTTTACATGATTCAAAGTAAAGATTCTACAGAGAGAAGGAAGACTGTTCTAACTTTTGACAATACTTTGAAATATCACAATCAAACGCTTCTCAGTTCAGTGTAACGCACGTGCATTTCTCTCAAGAGAATTTCATGAAATTCTTATGCTTTCAAAAGAACGCAAATATCTTTCAAAGTAAAGCATCTACAGAGAAAAGGAACACAGTTCTCATTCTAACAATTATGTGACATTTCACAAACAATGGCTTCTAATTTCAGTGTAATACATGTGCGTTTTTCACAAAAGCAAAAATTCATACACTTTCAAAGAACATGATTATCTTTCAAAGTAAAGCTTCTACAGTAGGAAAAGGAAGACTGTTCTCACTTCTAGGTAACTTTGACATATCCCCCACAAAAGCTGATATTTTCAGAGAAACACATGTGCATTTCTCAGGAAAGCATTTAATGAAATACTTATGCTTTCAAGGAACGTGATTATCTTTCAAAGTAAAGCTCCACCAGACAAAAGGAAGACTGTTCTCACTTCTAACTATAGTTTAACATATCACAAACAACGTCTTATCTTTGCAGAGAAAGACATGTGCATTTCTCACAAAAGCGTGTCATGAAATTCATACACTTTTTTAATTCTAAACCTAACCCTAACCCTAACCCTAAGCCTAACCCTAACACTAACCCTAATCCTAAACTGATGGAGGTGGGTCTTGTATCTTATCTGTTGCTTTCATTGGCTAACTAATAAAGAAAGTGCCTTGGCTCTCATAGGACAGAAAATTAGGTAGGTGGAGAAGACAGAATAGGATTCTGGGAGAGAGAGGCTGAGAGGAGGAGTTGCCATTATGTTTCCATGCCAGACAGAGGCAGGCTAGAATCTCCCCGGTAAGCACACCTCGGGGTGTTACACAACTTATAAGAAATGGGCTAGTCCAGGAGCGAGAGTTAGCCGAGAAGAGCTAGCCTACGGGCCAGGCAGTGTTTAAAAGAATACAGTTTCCGTGTAATAAGTAAGCCATGCGGGCCGTGGGGTGACGGGACGCAACAGCCCGGCCGCTGCTACCAATTACAACAGAATGGCACCCAGACGTGATGGCTAATTCCACTTAAAAACCTGAGAGAGCTTAATTTTAAACAGAGAAAAAACGGAGTTTAACACAGATTTTTGTTGTTTGTTGGTGCGTGCTGTAGAGAGACTTCAACGCTGTGTCATTTTAAAGCACGCTCCCCGCCTGCACCTGGGCATACGGCGGAATCGGGCTTGGGCAGGCAGAAGAGTATGGCGGATTCCTGCCGCCATACAGAGACTTCACAGTGCTGTGCGTGTCAGATTTTGTTGTAACTTGGATGAAAAGAGTTTCTGTGCTGCACGCTCAATCTCAGAATTAAACTGCTGAGTGCAGCTCCAATGTGGACTTGCTGTGTGCCTGGAACTGTGCACAGCTCAGGCAGGAAGTACAGTAATTACTGTGATAACAGCACACTTAGGTTTTGGCTGAGCAGGACTCAGGCGGTACCGTATTACCCCTACATGATACAACTTAAGTTTTTAAGAACTGCTCCTGGACATTAAAAAATTACAGATTCACAATAAAACAGATTCAGACAGACCAATAAATAAATCATAATGTTGGATGAATGTACGTAGGCTTGACAGAGAGAAAAAATAAAAAAAAATAAAGTTAATGCCCTTTAAAAAGGGGTAAAGTCTTTAAAGAGACAGAGTACAGATAGTTATAGATTAAGAGAATAAAATAAAAATAAGCCACGTAAAAATGGAAAATTCACAGAGAGTCTGGATTATGTACATTGTGTTTTCTTTAAAGTTTTTGACTGTAAAGGAGCTAAGTACAGAGAGACATTTCATTATACGGGCTGCCAAGTGAAACCAGAATGAATATCATGAGGGTATGAATTCAAAATTTGGGTCTAAGGATATGATGCTTTGAAAAGGGTCTTCTTTTGTTTTCACAGAGGATGAGACCCTGTGGATTTCTTCTATTCCAATTTGGTATGATAGACCACGCCCTCCTGAAAAGTTGCTGTGAACACCCTCTAAAAATTACTTCACTCAACTGCCAACTGAGATGACCCTGGCACACAGGTTATACCATGAAAGACCTAATTAACGACGCCCCCATTCAGCAGGAAGCAGTTTAGAGAGAAAAACTGTGCCCATGTTCCCAAAATATTGTTTATAAATGTTCTTTTACATTTAAAGGGGGATATGATATAGATATAAATAATTTGCATTGGTATGGATTTTAAGGTCAATTTTGTTACATGTATATGTATTTCTCATCTTGATTAAGTATTGTGATTGTACAGTTCATTTAAAAATGTAACATATATAGGTTGTTAATGGATAATCATTGATAATAGTCAAGATTGTAGTCATGTTAGTTAGATTTTCTAGATATATAGAGATATATTTCAGTCAGGTAATGCATTCTTCATTTCTTTCAAAGACTACAGAATATGGCATTTAAATGTTTTAATAACTTAGGGTTTTACATGACAATGAGACATGTCTGCTCCTGGCAGCACCAATCTACTTCAAGAGGAGGATGGACATCGAAGAGGATTGTTATGGAGTTTGATAGCCATTTGGGCAAGAAACTGCTCTTGCCTGGACTGATGCACAAACTGGACACAAAGAACCCGCAGAGAGAGGACTGCTGAACTTGCTTAAAGGTGAGACGGTCTTTCGGGGTACCTGACCTCTGAGAGAATCTACGAAACATTCTGCAGGACAGCAGAAAGTGACTGAACTGTCTTTGAAATTTCCTGCTTCATGGAAATGTCTGCTGGATACTATGGGCCTGAAGGCCAAAGATGGATGCCCCAAAGGTACAAAAGAACTTTGGGTGACTGTCCAGGCAGTGAGATGTCTCTGTCATTTCTAGAGCTTTTGACTTCCTGTTTACTTAGGTAGTTTTATATCTTCTGGAGTCTTTGATGGAGTTGAAGAATGGATAGTTATAGTTTTCCTTAGTTATGATAAAAGATAAAATAGATATAAATATTGTAACTGTAATTCTTGCTTGATAACTGTTTTGTTATATGTAATTTTACTATGTTAAAGTTAAAGCCTTTCTTTTTTGTTTAAACAGAAAAAGGGGAAATGATGGAGGTGGGTCTTATATCTTATCTGTTGCTTTCATTGGCTAACTAATAAAGAAAGTGCCTTGGCTCTCATAGGACAGAAAATTAGGTAGGCGGAGAAGACAGAATAGGATTCTGGGAGAGAGAGGCTGAGAGGAGGAGTTGCCATTATGTT
>CADCXT010001598.1:7500-19227 GCA_902806775.1 Microtus agrestis | reverse complement strand
GGAGGAAAAGGCAAAGGTCAAGTGTAGAGTTGAGTCAGGCACAGGGGAATAGGGTGCAATCTTTTAGGTTTAATGCTCATCCTTTTGTCCCTTAAACTGGGCACTGGACAGTGACAAGTTATTTGTAAATTGCACAATTCAGACAGATGACCCTGTCCTGCTCTGCAGTTATAAATGTGTGAATCAGCTTACATCCCACGTTCATCTTTTTGGGTCTGGGTTACCTCACTCAGGATAGTGTTTTCTATTTCCATCTTTTTGCAAGCAAAATACACAAAGTCGTTTTTTTACCGCTGAATAGTATTCTAATGTGTACATATTCTACACTTTCTTCATCCACTCTTCCATTGAAGGGCATCTAGGTTGTTTCCAGGTTCTGGCTATTACAAATATTGCTGATATGAACATAGTTGAACAAATGTCCTTGTCATATGATCGGGCATCTCATGGGTATATTCCCAAGAGTGGCATTGCTGGGTAAATGGGTAGGTTGATCCCGAATTTCCTGAGAAACCGCCACACTGCTTTCCAAAGTGGTTGTACAAGTTTGCATTCCCACCAGCAATGGATGAGGGTACCCCTTTCTCCACAGCCTCTCCAGCAAAGGCTATCATTGGTGTTTTTGATATTAGCCATTCTGACAGGTGTAAGATGATATCTCAATATTGTTTGGATTTGAATTTCCCTGATTGCTAAGGAAGTTGAACATGACCTTAAGTGTCTATTAGCCATTTGAACTTCTTCTGTTGAGAATTCTCTGTTCAGTTCAGTACCCCATTTTTAATTGGATTATTTAGTATTTTAATGTTTAGTTTCTTGAGTCCTTTATATATTTTGGAGATTAGAACAGCCAGTCGATCAGGCACACACATACCCCTCCAAATGAATCTACCCAGTACAGGAGCAGGGCGTCTTTATATTTAAAATATTATACCACTGTCACTGTTATCAAAGTCCAGAACACTTCCCACATCTTAAATAGAAAATGAAGAACAAATATAACTCCTGATCTTTCAGCAGTCACTATTGTATTTCGATTTCTAGATACCATAGTAACCACCAATCTGCTTCAGTGGGTCTGTCTTCATATTTGAGGCAGCCTAATGTATCCCAGGCTGTTCTTGAACTCACTTTACCAGGTGATCATCACCAATCTAAAAGCTGGGGTAATATTGGGATTCACACATTTATAAATGCAGGGGAGGACAGGGTCATCTGTCTGAATTGTGCCATTTACAAAGAACTTATCACTGTCCAGTGCCCAGTTTAAGGGACAAAAGGATGAGCATTAAACCTAAAAGATTGCGCCCTATTCCCCTGTGCCTGACTCAACTGTACACTTGACCTTTGCCCTTTCCTCAGAGATGCCTGTCCCCTTGGGCCTTCTAAGGTGGGACTCCCAGGATCCTGCTCCAGACAGCAACAAGCGAAACAACGGCTCTATGAAGTGGACTTCGAAATGGGATTCCCTCAGCCACAATCTACTACTGCCTGAATGTCGGCAGGACCCATCTTGCCTGGTCTTCCTGGGCACCAGGTTCTCACCTGTGTGGTACAAGATGTCTGGTAGATCAATGGCTGAGTGCCCTACTAGAGAGTGGATCTCACTGGTGTGGCCTAACATAGCCCTGAGTTTATAAGCTCCACAGGATGCGCCTCCACTTGCCCCGCCCATCCCTCTGTGACTTCAGTCCCCTGTGTTATGAAAGGCCTATCTGATTGGTCAGCCAGCGTGGCTGGCTGTGCCCTCTCCACAGCTTATAATTTTGTAGGTGTAGGAGTTTGTTCAATTTTAAGACCTCTGTGCTTATAAATGTAGATATTTAGATTGTGTTTGATAGTAGGAACAAAGTCTTTATGACAGTATCCACCTCGTTGTATAACAGTTGGAAATCATTACCATATAAAAAGACAAATATTTTAGCCAGACAGAGTGCTACAGTCTTTTATTCCCAGCACACAGAGGCAGAGGCAGGTGAATTTCTGTGAGAAGTCAGCCTGGTCTACATAGTGACTTCCAGGACAGCCAGATCTACATAGTGTGATCCCGTCATAAAAAAAAAAAAGACAAGAATCCTGCGAAAAAGACAAATAATATAAATAATAAAAGATAAAAAGAAAAAACGACCCGGGAGGAAAAGGGGTAACCGGGACACAAAATCCACGGGAATAAACAAAAGAATTACACCAAGAAGGAGGTCCTTCTCCTCCCCCTCGCTTTAAAGGAGCTCGTGAAATATAAGCTCAGAAAACAAACCGAGCGATCACAGCGGCAGCCCAGGCGGCGGCAGCAGCAGCAGGAGGAGGAGCAGGAGGAGGAGGCAGAGTTGGAGTTGGGCAGACGCTGCCGAGAGCTGCAGGACGCGGCGGAGTTGCAGGACTCCGCGCCGCTCCATTCATTAAGTAGCTGCGGAGGACTGTGGCGAGACGCTGACGCTGCCCACTCGCAAACTTCAGCACGCAGACGCACGCCAGTCGTGCGTCCGCAGTAGCGCAGCGCTGCAAAAGTTCCTGCTCGGGATTTGGCTCTCTTCCCCTTGGACTAGCGAACAGTTTGGGCTTGAGAGGAAAGCAGAGGCGCCCAGAGGGAAACCTATCCGCGCCTGCAGTTGGAACTACTCGGCCGCCGCGTCCCGAGCCCGCAGCTCCGCTCCTGAGCAGCGGCGGCCCGCAGCGTCCGGGGAAGCTCTCCGCTGCCAGCGCCATGCAAAACTACAAGTACGACAAGGCGATCGTCCCGAGAGTAAGAAAGGCGGCAGCCCCGCGCTCAACAACAACCCGAGGAAGGGCGGCAGCAAGCGGGTGTTGCTCATCTGCCTCGACCTCTTCTGCCTCTTCATGGCGGCTCTGCCCTTCCTCATCATCGAGACGAGCACCATTAAGCCTTACCGCCGTGGGTTTTACTGCAACGACGAGAGCATCAAGTACCCCCTGAAAGTCAGTGAGACCTTAAACGACGCTGTGCTCTGTGCTGTGGGGATCGTCATCGCCATCCTGGCGATCATCACAGGGAATTCTACCGGATCTATTACCTCAAGGAGAAGTCCCCATCCACCATTCAGAACCCTTATGTGGCTGCTCTGTATAAGCAAGTGGGCTGCTTCCTCTTTGGCTGTGCCATTAGCCAGTCCTTCACAGACATCGCCAAAGTGTCCATCGGGCGCCTGCGGCCTCACTTCCTGAGCGTCTGTAACCCCGATTTCAGTCAGATCAACTGCTCCGAGGGCTACATTCAGAACTACAGGTGCAGAGGAGAAGACAGCAAAGTACAGGAGGCCAGGAAGTCCTTCTTCTCGGGCCACGCCTCCTTCTCCATGTTTACTATGCTGTATCTGGTGCTCTACCTTCAGGCCCGCTTCACCTGGCGAGGGGCCCGCCTGCTGCGGCCCCTCCTGCAGTTCACTTTGCTCATGATGGCCTTCTACACGGGATTGTCACGTGTATCTGACCACAAACATCATCCCAGCGATGTCCTGGCAGGATTTGCCCAAGGAGCTCTGGTGGCCTGCTGCATAGTGTTCTTCGTGTCCGATCTCTTCAAGACTAAGGCGACCCTCTCGCTGCCGGCCCCCGCTCTCAGGAAGGAGATCCTGTCATCTGTGGACATCGACAGGAACAACCACCATAACATGGTGTAGGTGCTGCGGCTACAGAGCGCTTGGTTTCTCTGAAGTGACTGCTGACAGCATGTTCCTGCTGCTCTCCCATCTCATCTGACAGTAGAATGTAGGGAAAAGCTTTTTGCCCGATGGATTTTGAAAACATTTAAAGAAAAGAAAAAAAAAGCCTTATCTTGTGGCCTTCCCGAATAGGTTGTTTGCCTGTGTGGAGACAACAGGGCCGGCGTCCTGAGTCCTGGCTGTGCAGCTGGCTGAGTGTTCATGTTCTAGTGAGCACAGGCCTATCAGGAGCAAAACACTAGAATGATTGAGCAGAGGCTGTGGTCACCTTTGGTGACCCGAGAAATCCCAGACCAGTGAGAACAGCTCCAGCTCCTGTGATGCACACAAGGCTCACACCAGCACCAAATCAGCCCCTCTGCCTGCCCCACTTCTACTGTGACTTTGGTTCAAGGAAGTTTTGCATTTTGAGATACCAGGAATGAGTGCATTGGCTCAGAGTGGTCAGAATCCTAATCCAAATTCCTGGCGCTGAGGCCTCTGTCATCTCCCCCATCCCCAGGCTAACAACCACAGGCCCTCACTTTTAGAGATTAGGAGACCCTTTGTGGAAGAGTGAACTTGAGATGACAGAGGAGTCACTGGGCTGGTAATATTTTCTCACAACATTTATTCCATCAAATTTACTATTAACAAATTTAGATTTTATAGCTTAATTCAGGGAGGACTGCCACAGGGGTGATCAAAACTTTCTAATAATACCATTTTATTAAACATACATCATACTTGGCTCTACTAAATCTTGTTTTACAAAAATTAACTCAAAGGAATCCCTTTCTTATTTCTTAGCTAGGCCATTTTCCAGAAAATTTTGTTTGGAATTTTATTCCAGGGCATAGCAAGACTATAGTCACTTGAATGAAGACAAAGTAATCCTGTCTTGAAAAAACCAAAATAGATAAATAAATAAAAATTGTAACAAAAAGATAGAGAACTAGAATGGACTTGTGCTTGATTGGACACTTGGCTAAGTTAACATAAGCCAGAGGCTCCACTGTTTAATATATTCAGTTATATTATTTCTTAATATGTAAGGAACAGGATTGGGAATATTTTATTGATTTCAGAGCATAGATTAGATTTCCTCTAACCCCAATATTTCAGGCTTCACAAACCTTGTCATAATAGTGAATTAAGAAACACAGGGCTTGGGTCTGAAGAATTTCCTTAGCGGTTAAATGCTCATCTTCTCTTGTAGAGGACACAAATTTGATTTTCAACAACTAAAACTCACAGATTACAATCACTTCTAACTCTAGCTGCAAGTGTCTGATACAAATTTCTGGAGTTTGTTAGGACTTACACTCATACATACACACACACACACACACACACAGAGAGAGAGAGAGAGAGAGAGAGAGAGAGAGAGAGAGAGAGAGAGAGAGAGAGAGAGAGAGAGAGAATAACAAATAGAACAAAACCTTAAAAAATGAAATAACATGTTTTAATATTGAGTTGAGGAGCGGGTTCCTTGGCTAAATGTCTTGTTGCTTAAGAATCAGGACCTAAATTTCAAAAGCTAGTACCCAATTAAGAATCAGATCTGGTATATGTCGATAACCACAGTGTTGCATGGGACAGAGGCAGGGGATTCTCAATGTATCAATGTTCAGAGAATCTAATAAAGAGTTCTCATCAACAATAGAAATTAGTTTCAGCAAACCAAATCAGTATAAATAAAATGAGGCAATTTTGTGGTAACATTCTTGAGTTATGGCATGAGGACACAGAGAGTAAGGCAGAGGATTGTAATTTTGAGACTAGTCTGAACTTCATGATACTGTCTTAAAAACGAAAATAAACAAACAAAACCCAGCTAGGCATAGTGGTTTATATTAATCACATGACTTAGGAAATAGGTAAGTCTATTTGGGGAAATGAGAGGCCAGTTTCTATGTGATGAGTTTCAGTACAATCTAAGTGACATAGTGAAATACTGGCTCAATTTTTTTTAACTGGAGTGGTGGTGGCGCCAAATACCTTTAATCCCAACACTTGGGACGCAGAGGTAGTCGGAACTCTGTGAGTTAGAGGACAGCCTGTACCACAGAGCAAGGTTCAGGACAGGCTCTAAATCTACACAGAGAAACCCTAAGGAAAAAAAAGAATTTAAAACCAGAAAAATATTAGTATCCAGGCAAAACCTCAGTCTCCCTCTCCTTCTTTATGTCTGTACACTAGTGTGTATATGTGTGTGTGTCCTCTCCATACACATATGTGTGTTCTATGCATACATGTGTGCATACATTTAGTGTACCCTCCATGCACAGAGACCGGAAGAGGAGGCTGGGTGCTCTGATCTATCCCTCTACATCTGATTCAGCGGAGACAGCATCTTTCTCTGAACCTGGAGCTAGGCTGGCCATCTGCAGGCCCTTGAGATTTTGGGGTCTGCATTCTATTGCGATTCAACAGTCCATGGGTTACAGTAACCTGCATAGGAACAATCAACTTTTGACAAGGATTCTTGGATCTAAGCTCAAACTTCTGTCTTTGAATGGCAAGGACACTTAACTAACGAGTACTCGTTTAAGTCCCCTACAACAGATGAGCACAGACGATCGCTTCCTAGGTATAACACCAGCAGCACAGTCATTAAGGGCAACATTGAATAAATGGGACCTACTGAAACTGAGAAGCTTCTGTAAAGCAAAATACACTGTCACTAAGACAAAAAGGCAACCTACTGACTAGGAGATCTTTACCAACCCCGCAACAGACAAATGTCTGATATCCAAAATATATAAAGAACCCACGAAACTAGACTTTAAAATGCTAATTAACCCAATGAAAAAATGGGGCCCTGAACTGAACAGAGAATTCTCAACAGAAGAAGTTCAAATGGCCAAAAGACACCTAAGGTCATTCTCAAGCCTCCTGAGCAATCAGGAAAATGCAAATTAAAACAAAATTGAGATATCATCTTACACCTGTCAGAATGGCTAATATCAAAAACACCAATGAGAGCCTTTGCTGGAGAGGCTGTGCAGAAAGGGGTACACTCATCCATTGCTGGTTGGAATGCAAACTTGTGCAACCACTTTGGAAAGCTGTGTGGCGGTTTCTCAGGAAATTCGGGATCAACCTACCCATTTACCCAGCAATGCCACTCTTGGGAATATACCCATGAGATGCCCGATCATATGACAAGGACATTTGTTCAACTATGTTCATATCAGCAATATTTGTAATAGCCAGAACCTGGAAACAAACTAGATGCCCTTCAATGGAAGAGTGGATGAAGAAAGTGTAGAATATGTACACATTAGAATACCACTCAGCGTTAAAAAACAATGATTTCGCGAATTTTGCATGCAAATGGTTGTAAATAGAAAACACTATCCTGAGTGAGGTAACACACACCCAAAAAGATGAACATGGGATGTACTCACTCATAATTGGTTTCCAGAGATAAATAAAGAACCTTCATCTGACGAAGGATGGAGATAGAGACAGAGACCCACACTGGAGCACCGGACTGAGCTCCCAATTTTCCAATGAGGAGCAGAAGGAGGGAGAATATGAGCAAAGAATTCAGGACCACAAGGGGTGCACCCACCCACGGAGACAGTGGGGCTGATCCATTGGGAGCCCACCAAGGCCAGCTGGACTGTGACTGAAAAAGCATGGGATAAATCCGTGCTCCTTGAATTTGGCAGACAATGAGGGCTGCTGAGAAGGCAAGAACAATGGCACCGGGTTTTGATCCTACCTCATGTCCTGGCTTTGTGGGAGCCTAGCCAGTTTGGATGATCACCTTCCTAGACCAGGATTGAGGGGGGAGGACTTTGAACTTTCCACAGGGCAGGGAAGCCTGACTGCTCTTCGGTCTGGATATGGAGGGGGAGGAGGAGGGAGGAGTGGGAGGAGGGGGGCGGAAATGGGAGGCGGGGAGGAGGCAGAAATTTCTTTTTTTCCAAAATATAAAAAACTAAAAATAAAAGAGGATAGCTTACAAACTTTTGGTTGGATGTCCAATGGTTAAAGCTCTAGTGATAATATTCTTATGGGAGACCTTGAGCTGCTAGGTAAAATTCTTACAAAAACAGTTTCCAATAGAGAGCTTAAAACAGCTGCCTAACAGGTACTCAAGCAGGTAAAGAATAAATCAATAGATAAAATATACAATAATCAACAAATACAGTATATTAATTATAATTCAGCTATGGCAAGTGTGTATATTAGATGTAAAACTTATTATACAACAGCTTTATAAAACATGCTGCTTATGGTTAAATCTTCTCAGTTTTGCTAGTTAAGATATTAAACTCTTAATTTAAACCAGTAGCCTGTCTGATATAAAAGGACAGGATAGAATCTGGACAATGGTTTAACAAATTATTGACTATGATCAATGTTTCTTATACTAAACAGTAGAGTCATTGATAATTTTGAGATTGATTCCTGGCCAATTGCCTTTGCTAAATTCAAAGGCCATAAACAATGGTCTTTTCCCAGATCACTGCTACTATTTATGCACCTGTATCTTGCTAATGTTATAGCAAAAATTCCCTTAAAGGATTTTATGCTAAATTTTACAAATGACTCTTCCAATCGAGGAACTGCATAAATGGCTAACAATAATAAAAATTATGGAGCATAACAAGGCTCCTTCAAAGCAACTCATGAAAGTTGCCAGCAGATCCTGATGCAAACGGATCTGGCTTGATGACACCAAGCTTACCTTTGATAAGACAAGGTGAAAAAGCCCTTGCAATGCATTATGAAAAAACCCGACCTGTATATATATTTGGGGTTGAGGATGTGTTTGTGCTTTTTACACATAAAGAAAATAAAATCTGGACGTGATGTCGAGGCTGAGGACACAGAGGAGTTCCAGACTTCCAGAGATGATTGAGGAGAGGTCCTTGGTCCGGTCTTCCCTGCCCCCAAGGAAAGAAGTGCCTGCTAACAAAACCAGCTACACCACTCTGCAGGGTGTCATCCTTCCTCCAGAGTCCAGGAGGACCCGGAGGACATAAGTCCCAGGATATGCTTCATGTAGCTGAATCCAGCTCGCCTCACCCAGGTTCCCCCACCTGTCCTGGAGCACAAATGCTAAACTGCTTCTGCAGCTTGAACTCTGGTCTGCTTTGGAGCTGAGTTGCAGACTAAACATCAGACTGCTTTAAACTTTGGGACACAGAACTCATTTTAATTAAAATATTAACCTCTCTTCACTTAAGAAGGGGGAAAATTGGGGGTTCCTGTCACTGTTGCTCAGAGACTGGAACTGGTGGCATTTGATAACATCAATGTATGTCATTGTACTCCTACTGAAATTGTTCTAATGATATTTGTAACTGCTTATAGATGTTGGGAAAAGTTTGACATATGCTGTAAAGTGTTTGGGTTTAATGCATATGTTAAAAATTTTAGATTTTGATCCCTTTTACACTGCCCTAATTTTTGGCAGGCAGCACACGTAACTTTATGTGGAGTAGGCACTTAGGAAGGAGGACATACCATAGGCCAGACTGAAAGGTGAATACTGGGTTGGGAAAAAGCCCTTTCTTCTTGTCTGGAGATGGAGTTATTGGTGCCAAAATTATATCATTATATCTTTTGTTTGAGGAGCTCCTGACAATCTTTTCATTAATGATAGACGCAGGGGCCCAAAGACGGGAGTTAGTGTGGATCCTCGCCTGAAGAGCACACCATACAGAGGTTGTAGAAACCGGCTCAACATGGCATGGTTCAGGTATGAGGGTGCTCTCCACATGGCCTAAGACAGGGTACCCTGTGATCTGTTTACTTTAATCCTGCTAGATGCCTTTTATTTGAGGAGCTCCAAGGATGGGCGACTTATGGCAGGATAATCCCCCTACCTAAGAAATGTTGAATTTTGTCAAAAGCTTTTTCAGCATCTAATGAAATGATCATATGGTTTTTTTCTTTCAGATTATTTATATGATGGATTACATTGATAGATTTTCGTATGTTGAACCAGCCCTGTATCTCTGGGATGAAGCCTACTTGATCATAATGGATAATTTTTCTAATGTGTTCTTGGATTCGGTTTGCCAGTATTTTGTTGAGGATTTTTGCATCAATGTTCATGAGCGAGATTGGCCTGTAATTCTCTTTCTTGGTTGGGTCTTTGTGTGGTTTTGGTATCAGAGTAACTGTAGCTTCATAAAAGGAATTTGGCAACGACTCTTCTGTTTCTATATTGTGAAATACATTAAGAAGTATAGGTATTAGGTCTTGGAAATTCTGGTAGAATTCCACATTGAAACCATCTGGTCCTGGGCTTTTTTTGGTAGGGAGGTTTTTGATAACAGTTTCTAATTCTTTGCGACTCACAGGTCTATTTAGGTCATTCACTTGGTCTTGGTTTAGCTTTGGTATATGGTATTTATCTAAAAAAGTGTCCATTTCTTCCACATTTTGCAGTTTTGTGGCATACAGGCTTTTGTAGTAAGATCTAATTATTCTCTGAATTTCCTCTCTGTCTGTGGTTATGTCCCCCTCTTCATTTCTGATCTTATTAATTTGCATACTCTCTCATTGCCATTTGATTCGTTTGGATAGGGGTTTCTCAATCTGATTGATTTTCTCCAGGAACCAGCTTTTTGTTTCATTGATTCTTTGGATTGTTTTCTGTGTTTCTATTTTATTTATTTCTGCCCTCAGTTTGATTATTTCCATTCTTCTTCTCCTCTTAGGAGAGTCTGCTTCTTTTTTTCTAGAGCTTTCAGGTGGGCAGTTAAGTCTCCAATGTGTGCTTTCTCTGTTTTCTTCATGTGGGCACTTAGTGCTATGAACTTTCCTCTCAGGATTGCTTTCATAGTTTCCCATAAGTTTGAGTAGGTTGTTTCTTTATTTTCATTGAATTCAAGGAAGACTTTAATTTCTTTCTTTATTTCTTCCTTGATCCATGTATGGTTCAGTAGTTGACTGTTCAGTTTCCAAGAGTTTGTAGGCTTTCTGGGGGTATCATTGTTGTTGCATTGTAACTTTAATTCATCGTGATCTGATAAGACTCAAGAGGTTACACATATTTTTTTATAACTGTGGAAGTTTGCTTTGTTACCGAGGATGTGTTCAATTTTCGAGAAGGTTCCATGAGCTGCAGAGAAGAAGGTATATTCTTTTCTATTTGGGTGGAATGTTTTATAGATGTCTGTTAAGTACATTTGATTCATTACCTCCATTAATTCTCTTATTTCTCTGTGAGGTTTCTGTCTGATTGACCTGTCCATTGGTGAGAGAGGAGTGTTGAAGTCTCCTACTATTAGTGTGTGTGGTTTGATGGCAGCCTTGAGTTTTAGTAATTTTTCTTTACGTACATGGGTGCTTTTATATTAGGGGCATAGATATTCAGGATTGAGACTTCCTCCTGATGAATTATTCCTGTTATGAGTATAAAATTTCCCTCTCCATCTCTTCTGATTGATTTAAGTTTGAAATCAACTTTGTTAGAAATTAGTATGGCCACACCTGCTTGTTTCTTAGGTCCATTTGCTTGATAAGCCTTTTCCCAGCCCTTTACTCTGAGTAGGTGCCTGTCTTTGTGTTTGAGGTGTGTTTCTTGTAAACAGCAGAATGTTGGATCCTGTTTGCGTATCCAATCTCTTAGCCTGTGCCTTTTTATAGATGAGTTGAGTCCATTGACATTAAGTGATATTAATGTCCAGTGGTTGTTCATTCCGGTCATTTTTCTAGAAGTAGAGTTTGTGTGTTTCCATTCTTTGAGTTGTGCTAGTGAAGGGACTCCAGATGTCTGAGTTATTGTGGGCATTGTTGGACTCCTTGGTTTGTGATTTTCCTTCTAGTACTTTCTGTAAGGCTGGATTTGTGGCTATGTATTGTTTAAATTTGTTTTTATCTTGAAAATTTTTTTTCTCCATTTATAGTGAACGAAAGCTTGGCTGATTATAGTAGTCTGGGCTTGCATCCATGGTCTCTTAGTTTCTGCAGTACATCTATCCAGGACCTTCTGGCTTTCACAGTTTCCAAAGAGAAGTCAGGTGTAAGTCTGATAGGTTTACCTTTATAAGTAACTTGGCCTTTTTCCTTTGCAGCTCTTAATATTCTTTCTTTA
>CADCXT010001598.1:0-2500 GCA_902806775.1 Microtus agrestis | reverse complement strand
TCTTACATATTAATCTAACCCATTTCTATTATTCTGTGTGGCCCACGAGCTGGCTTACCAGGGAAGGTCTTAACCTGTGTCTGCCTGGCATGGGAACATCATGGCGACTCTCTGCTTCCTTCTCCCAGAATCCTGTTCTGTTTTCTCCACCCACCTAAGGGTGGACCTATCGAATGGGCTAGGCAGTTTCTTTATTAATAAGAAATCATTCCCACATCATTTCCCCTTTTTCTGTTTAAACAAAAAAGAAAGGCTTTAACTTTAACATAGTAAAATTACATATAACAAAACAGTTATCAAGTAAGAATTACAGTTACAATATCTACTTTATCTTTTATCATAGCTAAGGAAAACTATAACTATCCATTCTTCAACTCCATCAAAGACTCCAGAAGGATATAAAACTACCTAAGTAAACAGGAAGTCAAAAGCTCTAGAAATGACAGAGACATCTCGCTGCCTGGACAGTCACCCAAAGTTCCTTTGTACCGTTGGGGCATCCATCTTCGGCCTTCAGGTCCACAGTATCCAGCAGACATTTCCATGATGCAGGAAATTTCAAAGGCAGTCACTATCTGCTTGTCCTGAAGAATGTCTTGCAGACTCTTTCATGAATCAGGAACCCCGAAAGATCATCTCACCTTTAGGCAAGTTCAGTAGTCCTCTCTCTGCGGGTTCTCTGTGTCCAGTTTATGCAATAGTCCAGGCAAGAGCAGTTTCTTGCCCAAATGGCCATCAAACTCCATAAGGATCCTCTTCGATGCCCATCTTCCTCTTGAAGTAGATTGGTGCTGCCAGGAGCAGACGTGTCTCATTGTCATGAAAAACCCTAAGTTATTAAAACATTTAAATGCCATATTCTGTAGTCTTTGAAAGAAATGAAGAATGCATTATCTGAAATATATCTATGCACCTCTAAAAAATCTAACTAACATGACTACAAGCTTGACCATTATTGATGATTATCCATTAACATCCTATACATGTTACATTTTTAAATGAACTGCATAATCACAATACTTAATCAAGATCAGAAATACATATACATGTAACAAAATTGACCTTAAAATCCATACCAATGCAAATTATTCATATCTATATCATATCCCCCTTTAAATGTAAAAGAACATTTATAAACAATATTTGGGAACATGGGCGCAGTTTTTCTCTCCAAACTGCTTCCTGCTGAATGGGGGCGTCGTTAATTAGATCTTTTGTGGTGTAACCTGTGTGCCAGGGTCATCTCAGTTGGCAGTTGAGTGAAGTAATTTTTTGAGGGTGTTCACAGCAACCTTTCAGGAGGGCGTGGTCTATCATACCAAATTGGGATAGAAGGAATCCACAGGGTCTCATCCTCTGTGAAAACAAAAGAAGACCCTTTCCGAAGCATCATATCCTTAGACCCAAATTCTGAAGTCATGCCCTCATGATATCCATTTTGGTTCCATTTGGCAGCCCATATAATGAAATGACTCTCTGTACTTAGCTCCTTTACAGTCAAAAAATTTAAAGAAAACACAATGTACATAATCCAGACTCTCTGTGAATTTTCCATTTTTACGTGGCTTATTTTTCTTTATTTTTCTTAATCTATAACTATCTGTACTCTGTCTCTTTAAAGACTTTACCCCTTTTTTAAGGGCATTAACTTTATTCTTTCTCTCTCTATTTTTTCTCTCTGTCAAGCCTACGTACATTCATCCAACATTATGATTCATTTATTGGTCTGTTTGAATCTGTTTTATTGTGAATCTGTAATTTTTTTACTATCCAGGAGCATTTTTTAAAATGTTAAGCAGTTCTTAAAAACGTAAGTTGCATCATGTAGGGGTAATACGGTATCGCCTGAGTCGTGCTCAGCCTAAAGCTAGTGCACTGTTATCACAGTAATTATGGTACTTCCTGCCTGAGCTGCACACAGTTCCAGGCACACAGCTAGTCCACAGTGGAGCCGCAGTAAGCAGTTTAATTCTGAGATTGAACGTGCAGCATAGAAACTCTTTTCATTCAAGTTACAACCAAATCTGATACGCAGAGCACTGCGCAGTCTCTGTATCGCGGCAGGAATCCGCCCTACTCTTCCGCCTGCCCAAGCCTGATTCCGCCATCTGCCCAGGTGCAGGCAGGGAGCGCGCTTTAAAAGGACGCAGCGTTTAAGTCTCTCTACAGCAGGCCATCAACAAACAACAAAAATCTGTGTTAAACTCCGTTTTTTCTCTGTTTAAAATTAAGCTCTCTCAGGTTTTTAAGTGGATTTAGCCCATCACGTCGGGCGCCACCTGTTGATGGAGCGGCGGCTGGGCTGTTGTGTCCCGCCACCCCGCTGCCTGCATGGCTTACTTATGCCCCGAAATAATTACATGGAAACTGTATTCTTTTAAACACTGCCTGGCCCATTATCTGTATCTCTTATTGGCTAGCTCTTACATATTAATCTAACCCATTTCTATTATTCTGTGTGGCCCACGAGCTGGCTTACCAGGGAAGGTCTTAACCTGTG
>CADCXT010001596.1:0-143616 GCA_902806775.1 Microtus agrestis | reverse complement strand
ACAGATTTTTGCATGTTCACCCCTGCATCTTTAGGGTGAAGCTTACTTGATCATGGCGGGTGATATTTTTGATGTGTTCTTGGATTCAGTTTGCCAGTATTTATTTATTTATTTATTTATTTAAGATTTCTGTCTCCTCCCCGCCACCACCTCCCATTTCCCTCCCCCTCCCCCAATGAGCTCCCCCTCCCTCATCAGCCTGAAGAGCAGTCAGGGTTCCCTGCCCTGTGGGAAGTCCAAGGACCTCCCACCTCCTTCCAGGTCTAGTAAGGTGAGCATCCAAACAGCCTAGGCTCCCATAAAGCCAGTACGTGCAGTAGGATCAAAATCCAGTGCCATTTTCTTGACTTCTCAGCAGTCCTCATTGTCTGCTATGTTCAGCGAGTCCAGTTTTATCCCATGCTTTTTCTGACCCAGTCCAGCTAGTTTGCCAGTATTTTATGGAGTATTTTTGCATCAATGTTCTTTAGGGATATTCTTCTGTAATTCTGTTTCTTTGTCATGTATTTTTGTGGTTTGGGCATCAGTGTGACTATAGCCTCATGAAAAGAGTTTGGCAATGTTCTTTCTGTTTCTCTTTTGTGGAACAATTTGAAGAATATTGGTATTAGCTCTTTTTTGAAGTTCTTATAGATCTCTGCACTGAAGTCATCTGATTCTGCGCATTTTTTTTTTTGGATAGCAGACTTTTGATGTCTGTTTCTGTGCCATTTGTCATTATATGTTTATTTAATTTGCTTATCTGGTCTTGATTTAATTTTGGCATGTGGTACTTATCCAGAAAATTGTCCATTTCCTGTAAGTTTTCTAATTTTGTGGAGTACAGCTTTCTGAAGAATGACCTGATGATTCTCTAGATTTCCTCAGTGCCTGTTATGTCCCCCTTTTCATTTCTGATTTTGTTAATTTGGGTCTTTTCTCTCTGCCTTTTGGTTAGTTTGGATAAAGGTGTGTCTATCTTATTGATTTTCTCAAAGAACCAACTTTGTTTCATTGATTCTTTGTATTGTTCTCTGCTTCTACATCATTGATTTCAGCCCTCAGTTTGATTATTTCCTGTCATCTGTTTCTCCTAGGCGAGTTTGTTTCTTTTTGTTCTAGAGCTTTTGGGCATGCTGTTAAGTCAGTAGTGTGATATTTTTTCAAATACTTTATATGGACACTTAGTGCTATGAATTTTCCTCTTAACACTTATGTTAGCTGTCCTTTTCCCTCACTCTGCTTCTGAAGGATGTCTTTTGTCCTGCTTGCTCTATATTACAGTTGACTCCTGTCTCTGGCCATGAATCTCTGGCTTACGACTATCTGGGGGGGGCAGCCTCCAGGAGCACAGGACTTTCATAGGAATCCATGGAGTCGGCGAGGCTGAAATTTTCTATCTGAGCGGGGTTAGGGAAAAAGGCATAAACTCTCTTGATGGTTTCCCTCTTTATTATCTTTCTCTTTCTTTATTTTTATCTCTTTATTTTCTCTCTCTGTCCTCTCATGTTTGCTCACAGCTTTTATACTCCAATAGAATCTTCTAGGCAGTATAAGAGTCAAAATGGTTGCATTCCATTTCTCAAGTGAAATATTATAGCTAGAAACATGTTTTCATCTCTCACATAATTACACATATTATGTATTACAGTTGAAAACCAAATTATCCCAAGAACTCACATACATTTATACCCAAGCAACTTGTTATAGACTAACTGTGTGTGCAAAAAATGTCCTCTTGTGAGGTATTTTACTGGCAGGCTGCATTTTACAGTTACAAAGAAAGGACTGATAACCTTTTTTATTTATCTTGTAATATAATCTTATAAAGAATCATAAAGGAATCACAAAACTAAACTTTTATATATGAAAAAGAATCAGTCAGCACTATTTTAAATGTTTAGGGTACATATCTTTTTATTACTAGTTTTATATCAGAAGACTGAGGACAGAAATGAGTCTAAGGAATTAATAATCACAATTGGTCATCAACCAAACCTAGCAAGGCGAGCACATCAGCCAGTAATAATTGGGCTGCTTTGTTCTCGTTCCCTGACCTTAAGAGTTCTGCATTCAAGTATGTGCCTTTTTAAAACTTTAGATTGTCTTCTTGGATTCTTCACCTCAAACTTATTTAACAAAATATCTTAGTCTAAGTTTGTTATTTTCAAAGCTTTGTTTCAGCTGTGATGCACTCCAAGACCTGTGAGCACATCTCCTGACATTAAGATTAAAAGAATTTAAACTAGCTGAGCTATTGGGACTCAACTGTTAGTCATTAACTTGAGCTATAATCCATGCAACTCCTTAGGTGAGACTCACAGATTCTGGCTGTGAAAAATGTCCTCGTCTTTATTCATCAAAAATCCATATAAGCTATCATTGTTATTATCGAATTAGACAGTACAGCTTAGGGAGGGGTTATCTTCCCCACAATCCACAGATAAAAATTCCCAGTAGGATGTAATGTTTCCAAGAGATAAACACAGTACATTACAGGCAGTGGAGATCTCCCCACATCCACTCACACCATGATAGACATCAGAGAAAGGTAGCTGCAGCAAGCATGTAATGACACAGCAGAAACAAAAGGCATTCTGGAGTCTGCAGTCCTGTGGCCTTGCCTAAATGAGATTGTCCCATCAGGTGGGCTGACACCTGGGCCTTCAATTGCAATTCGCTGCTCCTCTGGCATGGCCAACAACACTAGCTGCCACCAATCCCTGTGCTGCTGGGATGGGACAATGTGGGTGCTCCCATCAGGCAGCTCTTCCAGGCACCGTAAGTTAGTTCCCTGTTCCACTGCTGGCTGAACTGCTGTAGGTGGCCTATGACAAGGATTTCTCTCTGACCGCTGGATTCAGGTTTCTTCTATGCATAGATAATACTGAAGTATTGTTTTGTGTTGTTCTACTTTATTGGAAAGCTGGCTCTGGAGTTGAGTTATAGCTTCCCTCTTCCTGAACCAAGCTTACTTAATGAAACAAAAATAACCTGACTCCAACATTTTCTGAGTTCCCATAAATACCTTTTTTTTTTTTACAGTTTACTGCATAATGTCCTCTATGTTATAGATACTTATATTATTCTGCAACTTTACAGGAAAAAATGCTTATTAATCTTTTCAGGTTGTCTGCCTCCAATCTGCAGACAACACAACCTGGTTATAAAATAAAATAAAACCTTCTGTCTAAAATTTTTCAATAACACTTTCAGATAGCGCTGCTTAAAACCATCAGACTTAGACTTGTTAAAAGGTAATATTCCTTCATAAAAAAAGGGATAAGCAAAGTCAGTGAAACTTCACCGAAATATACAGTCACATCTTCCAACTGATAGTGCATGAAACTCCTTAAAAAACACCTAAGGCATACAGGTTAAAAGCTAAGAATAATGAGAAGGGTCCAACTACACAAAAATGAAAAAGCTATTATGTATACTGGGTAAAGTTCCAGATACTGTCTAACACCCTCCTTAGCAAAACTCTCTTCCAACAAATGGTAAATTTGTTGCTGTTATGTATCATGTTGTTTAAATATTTTAATAAAAATGATTTATATAAAAATTAGGATGTCTAGCTACTTGACCTCTACTTCCATTCTTGGTTCTTGTTTACAAAATATGTTCTCCCAATCAAGGTCATGAATATTCAAACCTCTTGCTGAAATGTAAACTTTTCTTTCTCTCAGGATCTGTAAGACCATTGTGTGTATGTAAAATTCCAAGCAAAAAGTTAGCTTAAAACTTGTAACAAAAAAGGATAATAGTTTAAAGAAGCCTCTATATAGGTAATCTTAATTTGCTATTGCATACTTATATGCAACTTGAAATCAACTCTTGTTATCTCCTGTTTAGACTAAGGAGGCAACAACAGTTCTCCAAGATAGTTTAAATTAAGATAAATTTTTATGTGCTGATTTTTGTCCTAAAACAAAATTTTAGAAAAAAACATATGTTTAATAAATAAAATATATGTAATAAATAATGTTTATAAATTCCTAAGTTCTACTCAGGTTAACAACTGACTTAAAAATGTAGATCTGGCGTCTTTGTCTTTGCTAACGCTTTAGCTATTTGGATAAACTGAGTCACACGAAAAATGTAATTTTCTGTAATGGTGCTGTCTTAGTGTTTCTATTGCTGTGAAGAGACACCATGACCTTGACAGCTCTTATAAAGGAAAGCATTTAATTGGGGATGGTGTACAGTTCAGAGGTTGAGTCCGTTGTCATCATGGCATGGTAACACACAGGTAGACATGGTGCTGGAGGGGTAGTTGAGAGTTCTACATCTGGATATGAGTGCAGCAGGACAATACTTATCCCTATATTTTTAAGGTTAAGCCTAAAGCAAGTAACTAAAAGCAAAATTTATTTAAAATCAGATATACTTTATACATTAAATGATGCCCCTCAGACTCCCCAGAGTTCTACTGACTATGGTATTTAAATGTTTAATTACAAAAGCTTCCTACATATGTGAAGCAAGGGGAACACTCCTCTATTGCTGGTGGGAGTGCAAACTTCTTAAAACCACTATGGAAATCAATATGGAGGTTCCTTAGAAAACTAGGAACCAATCTACCTGAAGAGTCAGCTACACCACTCTTGGGCATACACCCAAAGGATGCTCCATCCTACCACAAAGACATTTGCTCAACTATGCTCATAGTGGGTTTATTCATAATATCTAGAAACTGGAAACAATATAGATGTCCCTCAACAGAAGAGCGGACAAAGAATGGGGGCTGGGAGATGGCTCAGGGTTAAGAGCACTGCTGCTCTTCCAGAGGTCCTGAATTAAATTCTCAGAAACCACATGGTGACTCACAGCCATCTATAATGGTATCTGATGACCTCTTCTGGCATGTAGGTAGAACACTATACTTAGTAAATAAAAACTCTTAAGAAAGAATGGACAAAGAAGATGTAGTACATTTGGACAATGGAGTGTTCTCGGGTGTTTAAAATGACATGAAATTTGTGGGTAAATAGACGAGACTGGAAAAAAAAATCATCCTGAGAGAGGTAACCAACACCTGAAAAGACAAACATGATCAGTGGCTCGTCCAATAGTCATCAAAGGGCTTTCTCAGCAGCAGATGGGAGCAGATACAGAGACCCACACACAAACATTAGGCCCAGAGAGAGTCCAAATTGAAGATCTCCATGGGTCCCTCCCTTTGGAGCTTGAGGAACCCCAAGGAAGAGGAACAGGAAGAAATGTAGGAGCCAGAGCAGTCGAGGACATCGAGAACATGGTCCACAGATTTCAACTAAGTAGGGCACATAGGGGTCCATAGAGATGCATTGGCAACTGTAGAGGCTGCATAAGTCTGAGCTAGGTCTTCTGGATATCTGGTGTGGTTGTTTAGCTTGGAGTTTTTGTAGCACTCTTACCAGTGGGAGTGATGGGGTCTCTGCCTGTTTTTCTTACGCTTGAGACACTTTCCTTCCTAATGCATTGCTTCACCCAGCCTTGATATGAGAGTTTGTGCCTAGTCTTAGCCAATCTTCCTATGTATTTGGTGGATATTCCTAGGAGGTCTTTTCATTTCTGAAGGGAAACAGAGGAGAAATGGATCTAGGGGAGAGGGGTGTTGAAGTGATGGGGTAATGGGAGGGACGGAAGGAGGAGAATCTGCAGTCAGGATGTATTGAAAACAAACAGAAAACTCCCTATGATAGACAAAACTGCTAGACCCTAGTGGCAGCCCTAAGGTTCCCTCCCAAGAAAATGGCAAGACACAGACAACTCCACTTGGATTGTGGTAACACTTGGATAAGAAATGCCTCATTCCTCACCAGGATCCTACCCAAACCGTGGACAAGCAGAGTACTAGAGAATTGACTGCTCCTCTTTGCCTTGATAAGGTATGCCAGTCTCTGCAGTCCCTCATCTACAAAAACGTCTCCTGGATCATCTGGGTGTGGCAGCTGAAGGCTCATGGCTTGTGTGGCAATGGGAGGCTTAATTCTGTCATATGTACCTGCTGAAGACCACTGACCTCCAACATCACCAAGTAGGACCCTAGGGTGGCCATCTAGGAAAATCTCTGTCATTTCACCTGACTCAGAGAGCATTTGGATTATACTTCCTTCTCAGATTTATCCTTCTCACATCTATGATATTCTTGATGGTTACTGGAGCTTTATTGTTTTAATAACAGCAAGCACCCGGGTCCTCTCCCAATGGCTGCAGCTGAGTTGTCAGTTCATTTCATGTGTAAAAGTCAGGCCTTACTTTTTCGAGAGCTACTAGGTCTCCTGCTGAACAAGGCAGAGCCACATAGTTTACCCTGCTGACAGGCTTCACATTAAAAGAGAGAAACTCATGACACAGTTTCAATGTAACTTTTAATATTCATTGTTTTTTTTTAAAACTTGCTTTGCAAAGACTGCTCTCAATAATCAACCACCTATGTGTCATCAAAACTAATTAAACAAAAAGTTTCCACAGGGCAGGGAATCCTGATTGCTCTTTGGGCTGACAAGGGAGGGGGACTTGATTGGGGGAGGGGGAGGGAAATGGGAGGCCGTGGCGGGGAAGAGACAGAAATCTCTAATAAATAAATAAAAAAAATTATAAACATTATGAGAATCTAGGAAACTTATTTAGGGTGTGAGTTATAAAGGTTTATGGACATAAAAGCTTTAATAAATTATGAGTCTACAAACGTAATTTAATGTACATAAATGCAAGTTACAAAAGTCTAAAACAATAATTTAGGTATAAAAGTATAACATGTTACAAATTCTTTCCCTCTTCCTGTTCTATTGTCATTTTTTTCAAGACAGGGTTTCCCTGTGTAACAATCCTAGCTTCTATTGTCATAGTAAGACATCTTTTTGTAAACTGAAAAAGAAAACATGTAAACTTCAGGAAGTCATAATGTGAAACCAAATGTAGGTAAAGTGTACTCCAAATAAGTCATGTCCATCAACAGCCTAAGTTTTCATGTCAATCAACAACCTAAGCTTCCCCCACTTACTGCCTATTCCTCAGGGTAAGTTTTTTCTTCTGATGGTCTTGAGATTTCTTCCATGGCTCCAATTACCAGGACCATAGGCCTGGAAGTTTCAAATATACACACAAAATAAAGAGTTTCCCCTAAACTGCTTAACTTTCCCTTCTTTCCTTCGTCTATATCTGTCCTAGCAGATTTCCAGTCAACTAAAGACTGCAAACTGCTCCAAACCCCAACCTCAGGTGTCCTGCAGGACCAGCGATCCCTGACCTTGCTGGAAAGCAGAGGGAAACCAGAGGCTTCTACTGGAATGTCTACCAGTGTGAGCCTCTGCTTCAGCTCACTATTCCAAACTACTTCAAATCTACCTGCTCTTTCCTAGCCCCAGGTGGTCCAAGGGAACCTAGACAGCAAACCAGATGTCCCCTGCCCCCTCCCTGCCTTTGACCAGCATTCCTGCATCCCTGGGCCCTGACAATGACATGTTAATTTCAGCTGAGAACAGTTACAGAAGAGACTATGTTGTCCCTTACCATTAACAAAAGGTTAGTATGTTAAAGCCAAAGGAAACCATTTCCTCTCTACCAAAAGGAATCATTTTCTTTCTCTCTGGCAGTATGGACAAAAAGCTATCTGTGATGCTTTAATATCCTAAAGCTTATGCTTGCCTCTAGGCTCCTTCAATATTACAAATGTCCATTAAAATCATAGTTACAAACATTTACTAAAAGGGTTACTCAAAATTGGAGGCTGTTATCTGTATGGCTTACTTAATGGTTACTGCATTTTACATGGGTAAAGCTGTGCTTATTTTCTCTGCTTCACAGCTTTATGTATACTAATGCTCATTTGTAAATATCTATGTCAAACACTATAGATACCAGGGGCCCTAAATTCAAACCACCCAACTCATTCTCCCAGAGCCAATGGGGAAAACAACTGATTAAAATCCTCTCTTTTTGTTACTTCTGGATGTTACCCATGGCCCTTGAATCATAATACACACACACACACACACACACACACACAC
Organism: Microtus agrestis; assembly: GCA_902806775.1. Classification (NCBI taxonomy): domain Eukaryota; kingdom Metazoa; phylum Chordata; class Mammalia; order Rodentia; family Cricetidae; genus Microtus; species Microtus agrestis. The sequence goes on along the minus strand of CADCXT010001596.1, from coordinate 135,640 downwards.
ACCATATCATTTATATGTATATATATGCATATCAACACATTTATATGTATATATATGCATATCAACACATTTAAGTTGTTAACCAATAGCCCTACATAAATGTGAATGAATGATTTGATTAATATTATTTAGGCCTAGTGAGGGATGTGATTTCTAAAGAAACCCCATTTTATTCTAGGTATCCATCTTGGTAAGTTCCCAGTAACCCTAACTCAGTGATCCCCATCCCAGAAGTGTACATCCCTGACTATCTACTTGTTATGACATGCCTAGTTAGTTTTTTGACTTCTGTAACTTGCACAAACAGCCAAATACTGTTTTGAGTCCTCAAGCACTTATACTTTGAAGAACAGACCATGTTTTTTACTTATTCGTGTAGATATTGAAGGTCTTGTAGTTTTCATCAAAAGAAAAAAAACGAAAAACAAAAAACCTTCTGTATACTGTTCCTTCATGATAATCTAAAATTGGGCTGAGTTTTTGTCTTCCAGCTAGCAACTAATCATTAAGTCTTGTAATTATAGTTGAATTTCATCTATGGTCTTTTTCTGGGCGGGTACACACTCTATAACATAGGTATGTGATATGTGCTCCGCCTGCATGTACATGAGTACCACTTAAAAGTCTGGTACTCGTGGAGGCTAGGGGAGGGTATCAGATTCTCTGGAACTAGAGATACAGGCAGTTGTGAGCTGTCATGCGAGTGCTGGGAACCAAATCTGGGTCCTCTACAAGAATAGCAGATGCTTTTAACCACTGAACCATCTCTCCTGCCCTTCATGGTTAATTTAATCTATGAGGAAGGAAGAGCCACAGGTTAGAGCTGTCAGTGAGAAAATGCAGTAGTTACTAATGCTGGCTAAGAGAAGGGAGTGGTTTTTCGTGGTTTTATAGAGGCCTTGTTTTTGAGGTAAATACTCTGTGTGGTTACTTAGTTTCAGCAGGAACACATCATGGCCTAAGCTAGAAGCAATGACCTAAGCCAGGCCAGTTGCAAAGGCTACATTCCTCATTCTTTGACCCCTGTTGGAAAGATAAAATTAAGATATAGGACAGTAACCCAGGACATCCAAATATTTATAATTGCTGAGATTTTTCTAATCAAGAACACAGAATCAGATGCAAAAAGATGGCTCAGTGGGTAAAGGCACCTGCAACTGAACCTGAGGACCTGACTTTGATCTGGAATCCATATGGTAAAAGGAGGGAGCTGAATCTCAAATACTGTCTTCTGACTTTCATCTTTTACACACATACGCACACAGAAGCACACACAAAGAAATAAAAATTAGCTAAAAAAGAGTGTGTACTTGTTCTAAAGCTGGAAAATACTGTGAACATGTTCATAGGTCATTGGTGGAAAGACTTGCACAAAACCCACTTCCAGGTGTTTGAAAGGACCTTGAGGGTTTCCTTACTGTCAATGCCTTCCTTCGGTAGTACATATTGAAAGTGTATTGAAAATATTCTTGGAACTAGCATCTAAACCAGTCAGTCGGTGTTGGCTCAGTGTCTTAGTCACTGTTCAACTGCCGTGAAGAAACACCAAGAGCAAGGAAACTCTTATAGCCAAGGAAACCTTTATAGAGGAAAGCATTTACTTGGCGGCAAGCCCATCCCCAGTGACACACTTCCTCCAACAAGACCACACTGGTGGCCTCTAACATCGCCACATGACCTAATCCTTCTCAAATAGTGCCACTCCCTGATGGCTCAACATCCAATTAAATGTGCCTAATGGGGGTATTCTTAGTCAAACCACCACACTAGGTTGCACTGTAATATATCACCAGCAATTTTGGTACTGCACTTCAATTTTTAATTTAATTTAATTTGTTTTCTCAAAACAGGGTTTCTCTGTGTAGCCCCAGATGCCCTGGTACTCACTCTGTAGACCAGGGTGGCCTCAAACTCACAGAGATCCACTTGCCTCTGCTTCCAGAGTGTTTGGATTAAAGGCATGTGCCACCACCACTCAGCTATTATTTTTGAGATTATAATATAATCACAAACATTACTCCCTTCCCTTTTCTTCCACTAAACCCTCCCATATACCCCTCCCTTCTCTCCTACAAATCTATGGCCTCTTTTGTTTCCCCCAGTAATTGTTATTGTATGCATATATGTATACCTTTACACACACATTCTGCTAAATGGAACTTATTACTTGTATATAGGTCTCCAGGGCTGTCCACTAGGCACTGGACCCTGATTTTATTATAGCTGTGCCCTTGCATAAGAGCCAAGCATTACAGAAGTTTACAGTTGCACAACAATTTTACAGAGGTTTCTGTACAGCCAGAAAAAAATCTCTAAATACAGAAACATTCAGATACACAAACACAGTCGAGAGTGAAAGCATGGATCCTTAACAGAAATGTAGACTCTGACAATTATGACAGAAGAATAGCCAATGTTTGTTAAATCCAAGAGAATTGAAATGAAGAAGGTACTGCTTCCTATATTGAATTAAATCGACTCTCTTTATAAAAACAGTAACCTCCATAGGGAAACTTAGTTCTTGTTTTAAGGTGTCTTTGAAATAAAAATTTTGTGTTATATTGAAGCACACTTAGAAAGACCAAAGACATTTAAAATCTTCTCTAGTGAGAGCATACAAATTAGGGATAAGTGCACGTTCGCATTATAATGAGAAGACAGGAGCTAAAGAAGTATTTGTCCTGGAAGCTGTAAGACGAGGGCCCGCTTGTTTGTCCCGGCCACCTGGCTTGCTTAGCCCTGAAATAACCACACAAAAACTGTATTAATTGAATTACTGCTTGGCCCATTAGCTCTAACTTCTTATTGGCTAACTCTTACATATTAATTTAACCCATTTCTATTAATCTGTATATTGCCACACTGCAGTGGCTTACTGGGGAAAATTTGGCATGTCTGGTCTGTCTCTGGTGGCTTCATGATGGCTCTCTCCTCCTCCGCCTGTATTCCTCGCAGCATTCAGTTTTGCCCTATCAACTAGGTCAGACAGTTTATTTATTCATTAACCAATGAAAGCAACACACAAACAGAAGGACTTCCTACACTATTTCCCCTTCTCTGTTTAAACAAAAAGGGAGGCTTTAACTTTAACATAGTAAAATTACATATAACAAAATAGTTATCAAGCAAGAATTAGAGTTACAATATTTATATCTACACTATCTTTTATCATAGCTAAGAAAAACTACAACTATAATTTTTTAACTCCATCAATGACTCCAGAAGGATATGATACTACCTAACTAAACAGAAAGTACATTGTAAGCAACTTCCAAAACTCTAGAATTGACAGAGACATCTCATTGCCTGGACAGTCACCCAAAGTTTTTCTACACCTTTAGATCATCCATCTTTGGCCTTCAGGCCCATAGTATCCATAAGACTTTTCCATGAAGCAGGAAATTTCAAAGACAGTTCCACGTATATTGGCAGCTTTCAGTCATTTTCTTCTGTGTCCTGCAGAATGTCTCATAGACTCTTTCATGAAGCAGGAACCCCGAAGGACTATCTCACCTTTAGGCAAGTTCAGCAGTCATCTCTCTGTGGGTATGGAATGTCCAGGGAAGCAGTCCAGGCAAAAGCAGGTTGTTGGCCAAATGGCTAAGGAGCCTCTTTGATGCCCATCTTCCTCTTGAAGTAGATTGGTGCTGCCAGGAGCAGATGTGTCTCATTGTCATGAAAAGTCCTAATTTCTTAAAACATTTTAAATGCCATATTCTGAAGGTCTCTGAAAGATCTCAAGAATACCTATCTAACTGAAATATATTTCTATACATCTAGAAAATCTAACCAACATGACTACAAGCTTGACTATTATAGATGATCATCTATTAACCTGTATTTCTTTTTTTTAAAGATTTATTTATTATGTATACAACATTCTACCTCGATGTATGCCCGCACACCAGAGGGCGCCAGATCTCAGTACAGATGGTTGTGAGCCACCATGTGGTTGCTGGGAATTGAACTCAGGACCTCTGGAAGAGCAGCCAGTGCTCTTAACCTCTGAGCCATCTCTCCAGCCCCTAACCTGTATTTCTTAATTATACATTGCATTTTTAAATAAGCTACTCAAACACAATACCTTAATCAAGATCAGAAATACATAGACATATAACAGAATTGACCTTAAATTTGTGTCAATCAAACAAGATCTATACCAATATAAATTATTCATATCCATATTATGCCCCCCTTTAAATGTAAAAGAACATTTATAAAGAATATTTGGGAATATGGTTGTAGTTTTGTCCATACTTCTTCCTGCTAGTTGGGGGCGCTGTTAATCAGGTCTTTCTTGGTGTATCCTGTGTACTAGGTTCATCTCAGTCAGCAGCTGGGCAAAGAAATTTTTGAGGGTGTTTATGACAACCTTTCAGGAGTGGTGTGGGACAATGGTCTGTATTCTGCCAATTATATTTTAAATAAATGCTGATTGGCCAGTAGCCAGGCAGGAAGTACAGGCGGGACAACCAGACAGAAAGTAGAGGCAGGTCAGGAGAATTCTGGAAAGAAGGAAGTCCTAGTCTGCAGTTCTGACCCAGTCACAGAAAAAGCAAGATGTGACTGCCTCGCTGAATAAGATACCGAGCCATGTGGCTAACACAGGCTAGAATAATGGGCTAATATAGGTTATAAGAGTTAATAAGAAGTCTGAGTGAATGGAACAATCAGTTTATAACTAATGTAGACCTCTGTGTGATTTCTTTGGGACTCAACAACTGTGGGAACTGGACAGGACAGAAAACTCAGTCAACAGGAAGAAATGCAGTTTTAGATTATATGTCCCCTTGAGACCAATCCAGTACCAGGATGGTGCCTGTGTAATTTGGTACGAATGAAGTTTGGTGGAAGGCCAATTGTCACTGGTGGAGGAGTTGGGGTGAGGCATAGAACTAGTGGATTCTGGATAAGGGAAAGAAAATAGGTTAGTTTTTGGAACAAAAATGCAAGGCTGTAGAAGTTTGGACAGGTTTTTCAGTTGCTAGTTGAGCAACAAAAGTCAAAGGGACACTGCCTCAGGAGTCCTTCAAGAACCTCAGCCCCAGTGCCTCCTTGAGGACAGAACTGACCTGGTGTTTTCTTCTTTCAGTGGACCGACTACTTCATCTTGTGGACAACTGCCACTCAAGATATTAGTATCTAAAGGTAGCTGTTAGAAGGTCAGATAAGGATTTGACAAGGAACAATGCAATTCTGGTTTCTAAATCAAATAAATCCCAAGGAACCTTAATCCTAGGAAAACAAAGTGAAAGCAATGTTGAAGAGATTCAACAAGACTGCTGCTTAATTCTACATGAATTTGCACAAGCCGTGAGTCAGATGCATCACTAATATGTAGAGACACCCAAGAGGTCTCAGATGTGCACCCTGTGATTGAGGCCAACACGATGAGAGCTTCCGCTGGCTCTTGGGGAACTCCCTTTGTGTGAATTGCTTTTACACAATGTGAGTAGAAGGCCATTCTAGTTTTGAATAACTTCAAAACAAAGAAAACTGTGGGAGACTGGTTTAGCTTTTTTTTTTAGCTTTCATAAGTGGAACAGCTATGAACAGTTGTGTTGAAGTGACAATAAAGATGCATGGCTTCATTTCTCTTAGGGAAATACCTAGGAGGAGAATGGTTGGTTCATGTGGTAGGTGTGTGGTTAATTTTAAAGACACTACCAAACATTTTCTGTGGTTGAACCATTTGACATCCCACCAACCTCGTAAGGGAATTTTGAGTCATGCTCAACCTGGAATGTTATTGCTCCTTTAATGGACACTTACATAAGGTGCACTTTGCCATACACATACCTAAAAGCCCATGTATCATTTTTAGTGACATGTCTCTTCAAATAAATTGCCCTCTCTTTTTTTAATGGATTTCTAGTTTTCATATGATTGAGCCATGAGAATTCTGAACATATTCTAACTGTAATTCCTTTATGAAATATATGAACCAAAAATTGTTTCTCTATGTGCTTTACTTTTCATTGCCTTAACAAGATCTCTAAAAGGCATTTTTAACTTTAACAAGGTATAATTTTTGACTTTTTTTCAATCCTTTATGAAATTTTTATTTAAACATCTATATTGAACCACTAAACTTATAGTCGTTTTATTACCGAGTGATAAGAAAGTATAAGAAATATGGTATTCTAATATGATATAATATTTTTGGTTTGTCATTTTTTAATTTTTGACTTTTTATGTGAGATATTTCCTCTGGCTTTTTTGGAGTCACCCTTTAGTAGGATGAGAAAATTGCTTCAGTTGCATAGTGGGTAGTTTTGAGATTTTTATTCATTTTTTATGTGCATGAGTTTTGTGCCCAATTGTGTGTCTGTGTATCACTTATATGCAGTGTTTGTGGAGGCCAGAAGAAGGAGCTGATCCACTGGAACTAGATCCACTGGGACTGGTTGTAAGCAACCGTGTGGGTGCTGAAAATTGAACCTGGGTCCTGTTAACAGCAGCCCGTGGTCTTAACTACTGAGCTGCTACTCTAGCGATACTGAATGTTTGATTTGTATACACATGTTGAGTTCTTCCCTTTTCCTTTCCTGCCACCAATATACCCCTCCTTGTCTACTTTCAAATTCATGACCTTTGTTTTATTAATTATTTTTACACACACACACACACACACACACACACACACACACACACTCCTAAATATACCCTGCACAGGCTATACAGTGTTACTTATGTGTGTGAACTTCGGCAGATGCACATACTGGTATCTGACACTGTCCATTTGATTTTCCGTTTTGGTTTGTCCATCGGATATGTGACACTGACCGATTAATACCACGCTCAATCACAGAGCTATGATCCAAGAGCAAGAGAGGGGGGGATGGAGGAGGCTAGACACCTGGTACTTAAATACAGTTGCTTAGGAAAGGCTTTGCTTCTCAACCACACACTAGTGTGAATGTAGTTCATCCCTTACAAACAACTGCAAGAGCAAAGTTTATAGGGTCCCACTATAAAAGTGTTAAGTGTATAGAACATAGAAATTTTAGTTTTTCTGTGATTTGATCATCATAAAGTACATACATATGACAAATTATTACATTGTATGCCATAAGAACATATTGTTATTATAAATCCATTTCAAAAGGCATAAAAAACCGGAAAGACCATGGAGCCTGTTATAGCAAAGTGTACATGTATGGTACTGCAAACTGTGAAGAAACGAGAACAAGAAAGCGTAATATAAAGGGATGAAGAAGGAGTGGATTCAGGGAATGGACACAAGATAGGAAAGGGGATATAAAGATAATTATTTTTCTAGTCCCAATTCTATCATAGTGTCTTAGTTAGGGTTTATATTGCTGTGATAAAGCACCATGACCATAAGCAACTCAGGGAGGAAATGGTTTATTCACTTCCATTTCCACATCTTCAGTCCATCTTCAGTAAAAATTAGGGCAAGAACATAAACAGGGAAGGAAATTGGAGACAGAAGCTGATACAGAGGTCACTGAGAAGTGTTGTTTACTGGCTTACTTCCTATGGTTTTCTCAGCCTGCCTTCTTATACTGCCCAGGACCATCAGCCAATGGATGGCACTGTCCACAATAAGCTGGGCCCTCCCACATTAACCACCAATCAAGGAACTGCATCACAGACAAAACCAATGGGAATATTCTCCATTGAGGTTCCCTGTTAAAAAAAATGACTTCAAATTGTGTCAAGTTAACATAAAACTAGCCAGTGCACATGAATTTGTGTGTGTGTGTGTGTGTGTATGTGTGTAAGTGGATAATATATATTTGTTACTGAAAGTGTAAGATTTAATATCATGCTTCACAGCTACCCTCATTAAGTTGTATAGACCTTGAGGTTGGTTTATTTTGGTATGTGGTGTTTTGTATTTGGAAGTATTTTTATAGTAACGGTTTATTTTTTTTTAATGGAAAGGGATGGAATCAATGATTATTTCAATTCAAACTTGGAATGCTGATGAAATATCCCATTCAGTCAGCGAATTGTAAGGGTCTGATAGGTTACTATTCCTTTTAGCACTAATTTTGCATGGCGGTTGTCCTATTCTAAACTCGATCAGATTGTATTTCATGTGATCTCTTGGTTAATGACCTCTTGACTGTCCCTTCTGATCTCCTGCAATGGTTCTTCTAGAACACTATATTCCCCAGACAAGTACCCAATTTCCCTTCTTACATTTACGTTTTATGGGCTTGTGAGCAGATGACTCTGCCATACTATGTTTGGGTTCATGGCAGCTGAACATGGTTTGCTGAACACAGACTGCAGTTGTGTTAAACTCCAGTAGTTCCAAGAAATCTGCTACTTTGGCCAACATCTGGAGTAAATGACCTTTTAACCTTAGGCAAGCCTGCTAAGCTGCAGAAATACAGCACCTATTTCTTAAGAGCAGGACTCAAAGAAAGATACGAGCTGTCAGGTGGAACCTTGCCAGTAGGCCATGAGTCTCGTGGTAAAATATAAAATAATGGAAATGGGTTAAATTAAGATTTACGAGCTAGTCTGTAAGAAGCTGGAGGTAACAGGCCAAGCAGTGATTTAAATGATATAGTTTCTGAGTGATTATTTTGGTTCTGAGCAGCTGGGAACAAACAAGCAGCCTACTACAACAAAGGAGGAAATGCCGGGACGGACTGTATTTGCTGGGCAGCCACGAGGCCATCCTGGACTCCACTGCATGCTGATCTCAAACACAAAGAAACCCTTTTAACCAAAAGGGTTTCTGAAAAGATTAAGTACAAAGGCTCTCAGAGCTCAGATATTAATAGATCCAAACAAGTCCTGTGACACTAGAATATTCTGCTTTTAGGTTGTTTCAGCCTCTTTAATCCAGGAAAACCTGTTTCAGAACTGGAGTACATCCATAATTGAGCTATTCCACAATCCACAAGTCCTATTTCTGGGACAAACATAGGGACATTAATTCCAAAATAGTCTTGCAACCAAAATAGTCTTCCAATCACACAATGATCTAGCCTCCCCAGACTTTCTCAACGATACCATCTCTACATAACAAACAGGGTTGTGGGAATTCAGTTGCTACCCAGGGTCACTTGGAATTTGCTACCTTGGTAGTCCATTGGTTCCTTCATAATGCCCAATGAATTTTAACCCCAATTTTTAAAGAGCCTCAAGTTACATGTATTTCTATGGAACCATCCAAATTGAAACAAGAGATGATTTTTGTATCATGAGATTAAAAGCCATGCCAGTAAGAGTATATAACAATACCTGTTATGGATTGGACACAATGCCCGACTTCCTCCCCATAAGCTCTTGTATTGAGGCTAATGCCCAGTGGTGTTGCTATGTGAAGAGCTTTTAAAAGTTTTGGGAGAGATCTAGCTGAACAAACCAGGTTACTGGGCTGGGTCATTGGAGAGTCATGATTGTTGTATGGAGAGGGCCCCTGTTTATCCCTGCTGTCCGGCAAGCTTATACCTGAAATAACCACACAGAAACTGTATTAATTTGAACACTGCCTGGCCCATTAGCTTTCACTTCTTATTGGCTAACTCACCTACTGTGAAAACAAAAGGAGAACCTCTTTTCCAAAGCAACTTATCCTTAGACTCAAATTTGGAAGTCATGATTCCTTTATAATATACATGCTGGTTTAGCTTTGTAGCCCATTCAATGAAATGTTCCTCTGTACTTAGTTCCTTCACAGTAAAAAATTCAGTAATATACTGAAACACAATAATATACATAATCCAGACTCTCTGTAAATTGTCCCTTTTTACATGGCTTATTTTCCTTTACTCCTTTTAATCTATCACTATCTGTAGTCTGTCTCTTTAAAGACATTACCCTTTTTTAAAGCATTAACTTTATGACTCTGTATACTCTTTTTTTTCTTTTCTCTCTCAAGCCTAGATATATTTATATAACACTATGACCCATTTTTAGGTCTTTTATGTCTGAATCTGTCCTTATTGCATTGTCTGTAATTCTCTACTTTCTTGAAGAGCTTTTAAAATGCTAAGCAACTTGATTGCAGCTGCTCTGGATGTTGGCTCTGCCTCTCTCCAAATTTAAAATAGTGGGAGCACCACCAGTGCTAGCTCTGGGGCTTCCAGGCAGGAGCCGGGCTCAGCAGTCCAACCCTGAGAATGAGCATGAAGCACATAAACCCTTTTTTCTGAGTTACAGACAAATCTGCCATGCCGAGCACTGCACAGCCTGGAAACATCTCTGTGTATGGCAGCAGAAATCCATCATGCTCTCCTGCTTGTGCATGCCTTGTAGACCTGATTCCACTACCTGCCTAGGCAGGGAGTGTTGAGCCACAGGCATTGTCTCAGCCACTTTCCTCACAAAACTAGTAGGCACAGAAACATCCAGGCCCACAAATGCCATTGAAGTGCTTCATAGCTGGAGTTCATGCTGGTGGCACAGCCCAGGAAGCCGTGTTTTAAAACCGCACAGCTTTTTTTCCTGCTATGGCTGCTGAGTCAGGAAAATCTTTCTTAAAGGAGCTAAGGCATGACGCCTAAACAGCAAACTGCTGTGTTAAACTTTCTCTATTTTTTCTTCTAAAATTCCTTTTTACATGGAGTTAGTTGACCATGTTGAAGCACCAACTGTTGTATGGAGAGGGCCCCTTGAAGGCAAAGGTGTAAGTCAAAAACAATCCTACACCAGTTTAGAATTATGATTAATAGAATGGTTATTTATTTAAAGGGGAAAAAAACTTACAGATCACCGTCCCAGACAACAGCCCTCTGCACAATCAGGAAGGGAGTCTAGTCGTCGGAAGCGGAGCAGGAAGTAAAGAAAGCAAGAAGGGAAGTGGCCGCTTTTTTAAAGGGAGAGAGACCACGCCCTAATGGGCTGGTATCTCAGCGGCTATTAGCTGGAGGAGCGTAAGGACCTCCCGCAACAGCCCCTTGTTTGTTCCTTCTGCCTGGCTAACTTACACCCAAAATAACCACACAGAAACTGTATTAATTTAAACACTGCCTTGCCCATTAGCTCTAACTTCTTATTGGCTAACTCTTACATCTTGATTTAGCCCATTTCTATTAATCTATGTATTGCCACGTGGCTGTGGCTTACTGGCAAGATTCTAACCAGTGTCTGTCTGAGATGGAGGATCCATGGCTTCTCCTGACTCTGCTTTCCTTCCTGCCAGCATTCAGCTGTGTTTTCTCCGCCAACCTAAGTTCTGCTCTATCAACTAGGCCAAGGCAGTTCCTTTATTCATTAGCTAATAAAAGCAACACATGAACAGAAGAACCTCCTGCACCACATGATCCTTGGTTCCCTTTCTCTCGTATTGTCACTACTTCCTGTCTGCCACTAGGTATTGTTTCCTCTGCCTCCTAATCCTGCTGTCACAATCCTGTGTTTTATCATGGACCTAGAAACACAGCTGTCCATGATCAACTGACCCTTTTGAAACTGTGAGTCAGAGGAAATCCTTCCTTGGGTAATACGCTACTCTAAGGTAGTTGTAAACTGAAACATAGAAGTAACAGACCACTCCAGTGTACACCATCATCACCATGACTCTGTGGAGCTTTGTGATGATCAGAGGCCCCTGAAAGTGGCATTCATAACATCTGGCACCCATGTCCTGACCCACAAAGTAAGTCTTGGTAAATAAAGGAGACCCTGCTAAATACTGGGCAAGCCAAATGAACCTCAGTGGGATTTCTTAGATTCCCAAAATTTGAACCTCCTGTGGAGACATTTAGGGGCTCCATGCCATGGAGTCTCACTGGTGCCCCACCATCCTCGAATCTGACTACTCCAATTTGTATTCTGTTTCAGTGCTAGCCTGATCCACAAAGGAATAACACCTGTACCCAGTACACATAGGAGACTGGAACTACCTGACCCTACTTGGAACAGAGCAACATCTCATCTGGCAGTATTTTTCCAGAAGCAAGTGTTACTATTCTAAAACTTTCACCAGTTATAATGGGCTTAAAGGTTATCTGTTGTCAAGTCCTTTCTGCCAGGAAGTATATATTTTCTATATATACTGTATATTGTACATAGACCAATGTCTAGCATCATGCACACCTTGCAGAAAGGTAGAAAGACCCCAAGGTGGCCCTGATGTTAATATTTTATAATAGCATAACTGATGCTATTTATTTACCACCCTCAATCCTAAATCTGGGCTGCCTGTGAGCCCAAGAACATAGAAGGCACCTATCACTACAGGTAGACACTGAACACGCAGAGAACTCTCTAAAATCTTGAAAACATTCCTGTGGGGCTTGTAGCTAGCACTGGCCTGGTGTTACCCACTGACGTATGGGCACATAAATATCTAGGGTATGGTTTTTATGGCTAATTGCTAGCCCACCTATACAATACCACAGTATCTTTATCTGCAGTGTACAGCTATTCCTCTACACTGTCACACACAAGGCGCGTTGTACTATCAGGACAAGACATAATGTGGTCCTGTGTTTGTAGTCCTCCTCTGACCCATCTTCATATTAGTTTTCATGACTGACTCCTGGATCTGGCCCAAGAGCTGGACTAATCTTCAAAGCCTATTGGCACAGCCAGCCAACCCTTAAATCCCAAAGGATGACTATGGCTCAGACAACACCCATATTCGAGGCTCCTGGGTCACAGTTGTCTTCTCCCTTGTTCTCCATATCACAAGTAGTAAAGCACTCCTCACATGGTTTACATGCATACTCCCACCTTAGGAATACAAACCCCATTAACATTAGGGCTCCATCTTGTCCCTTGGACCTCCAGTGGAGAAGCTACTGCTTAGGGATAGCCCTGTGCTAACCAACACGTACACATCACTGTAGCTACATCTCCTAATGTCAGACCTCTTATCTGCTCTGGTGATCATGCCACCTTCTTTGCCGTGAATATGGATCAGGAACCACAAAATTGCACATGGCTGTTTGGTTTCTCATGCTTATATGCTGTAACATACTCCTCTTCCCCACATGTGAAAGGAATCTGAGCAATACAATATTTGAACAGTAACTGACTCATTTGCCCTGCCTCTGACAACTCATGTCCCATATCCCACCTTGCTAAACTCTCTCTTAGCAGCTTCACCCACAATCTGCCAACCCAGATTTCCCTGCTCCTTTCTCAATGACTGTAATGTGCTGAAAGAGACAGATAGCTCCTTCAGCACTATTTAAAAACCTCCCGGGCTTTTCCTGTCTCGAATGTTTCCCAGCATTTGCCATACTCTTGTCTCCTTCAGGGGCTAACCTCGTGTTGAATGTGCCTGGGTGAGTGGTAAATATTCACATCATGTAACCTAGTGCTAGATGAAGTGTGTGAATTATCTTGATTTTCATACACATCTTCTAAGGACAGGGAATCACAGAGCTGGCAGCTGGCCAGAATATCCCCTCTGCAGTAAGGGTGGGATATATTAATCTGCAAGTTGGATAGCGTTAGAAACAGGGAAGTATTATGGATCTGCATGATGCTGATGAATCTTAAAATCATCATATGAGAAAAAGAAGTCAGGTAAAAGAACATCTAATGGTTCAATAAGTAAATGGGTACAGAATGGGCAAAATTAATCTATGTTGATACAAAGAAGAAAGGTAGCTATGCCTGGGGGAAGGCAGTGGGTACTGATTAGAAAGGAACATGGGGGAATTCTGGGAGTGATTTAAGTTATCTCTATTCTGATCTGTGCTTTAGCTACAAGGTCCAGTGCATTTTGTAATAATCAGCTACCTGTAGACTTCCCACCTGCACTTGTGCGTTTTACAGTACGTAACTGACGCTTCAATTTGAATTATCTCAGCACAAAACTAACCTCACAAGGTCTGTCTGCAAGCTTTATTTCTGACTTTATATTTCCACTCAAATCCTCAATCTCTCCCTCTTTCTTGATTTTGTCTCTGTTTTGATGGTGTTCGTTGGATTTAAGACTTTGCACCTGGAAATTATGTGTTCCTAAAATGCAAAGACTCCCTTTTAATTGTTGAATTTAAGAGATTTAGAATTCTATTCATCATGATCATTTTATGTTAGGCCTTATTAGGCCCCTACTATGCCATCACCTCTGGACAATGCATCGGTTAACAATCCTCAATATTTCAAGCTTCCATGAAGAAAAGGAGGATAACATATCAATGGAATTTTTTCTAGTAGATGGGAGAGCAATGTGCGTAAACCTGTTGTTATGTCATGGTGGAAAAGAAAAGAAACGAGGGAAACATGCATGAATACAAATTATCTAGAGATACACTAATTGAAGCGAGGTGTTTGTGTACACGCCTGCAACCCCAGCATGGTAGGCAGTGGTAGACAATCACAATAAGTAGAGGCCAGCCTGGTCTACACAGTGAGTTCCCCATGTCAGTCCTAGTCCCATTCCCCAAAGGTAGAATACCTAGACTAGGATTGATTGTGTTGCATCGAGATAAATATATCAACAATCTTCACAAATCCCAGATCCCAGACCTAAAGCAATATAGACATGTAATTTGGTAAGTTTAGATAATATTTATACTAAGACTCAAAAATATCAGTGCATACTTCAATGCTCACCGAAGAAATCCCTTTAGCCTGACCTTCATGTACTTACACTAACTAATGTACAACAGTTTGTCATGTGATGCTTTCTCTTTTTTGTTACTAAGCGATATAAAATTGCTTCAGGAAATTGTCTTCGATACAGGATCACAACTAGCCCAGGCTAGCCTGGAAATCACTATGGAAAAGATTCTGGCTTTGTACTACTTCTGATTCTCTTGCAAGTCCCTCTCATTGTTGAGTACAGATGTCTGCCACCATGATCAACACTCCACATTTGTAACCAAATAATATATTTTTCATGTCAATGTATATATATTCATCTCTCTCAATATATATGCCTAGATCTTTGAATTGGCATGTGGTATTTAAGCACAATGGAAATGGCTAAAACATTCTTCTCATGAATGTTTTATTTTACTAGTTATTTTCACTTTCCCAGTTATTCCACATAACACGGCAATAGCAATTCTCCTTCACATCACCAATTATGGGACTGTTTCTCTGGGATTACTGATGTAGACTGGGCAAACACAATACAGATCATCTAGCTCACTGATTTTCACCTAAATAATACTTATTCTGGATTTTGAAATTGCCGCCTACAAGTCTTCCTCTCCACACAGAAAAGGCACACACTAAACAGTCTTTGCTGCTGCTCTGAGATTCAGACCTGCCTGGACACCCTGTATTTTTTTCTGGCAACCAGAGCCAGGATGCTCATCTGCCTGTGAACACCTCTGGTGAGTGCTTATTCCCTGAAAACATCAGTAAATGTCATGAACTCATTTCCAGTCTTCTATCACATTTGATGGCCAATATGTTGGGTCACACCTGTCTCTGTTTCCACCTGAATGTTTCCCTGGGTTTAACCACTTAAAAAATAGTTGTCACTACTTCAATTCCTGACTGAGGACAGATTGGTGACATGTTTTTGTTTTGGTTGTTGTTGTTTCTGCCTCTTGAATTTCTAGAGCATGCGAACATGAGCTGTATGTGGCAATGGTGTGGGTTGGAGTGCCTAAGTCTCAGCAACAGCATATAGAGTGATGCACAGAGCAAGACAGACCTGGGACTCCATCCCTTCCCTATGAGCATGGCTAGCAGCAGGCTGCTGGCAGTGTGGGTTGTTGTATGGTGGCTCTTCTGCCATTGCAAATGCATTGGCCTTGGCTTTTTACCTGTTCTTGGACTGCAGAACACAGTTTATCTGGTTGAGGACAGAGGTAAGTGGCAGACATATCGCTGGGCTGCCGGTTGATTTTATCAGGGGTGAAGTAACGAGAAGGCACAGTTTCTCAGTGGATGTGCCTGGGCTCCAGTCCAGAACATAGGTGAAACCTGTCAAGTGTCCAACTGCCTGTGCTTAGTGACCAAGGCAGAGAAGACTGTGTACTGCTGGTAGAATTTTAATGAGTGCACAGTCAGAGGTTCCAGCATGTTCCCTTGGCTTGCTTTCTTCTTCTTTTCTTTCTTGTTTTGAACAGTTAAAAGCCACCCAAAGAGAAACGATGTGAATCATTGATAATGAAACACCTTTGAGTGGGATTTAAAATGCATGTCCAAATAAAACTCCACAGGGTTTTGTTTAGTGGAAAATTTTTCTGTTGATGATTATCTTGTGGGTGAGGGTCCAATCTGGAGGCAGAGACAATGCTGTTATGTGGAGTATAAGATTGCCTGAGCAGTCAAGAGAGTGAAAAAGCACCTTTAAGAGTTCAAAAGTTATGGCTACAAAAGAGTAGTTCCTACCTGTAGGATGAGAAAGGACAGAGGTCAAGGGAGTAAGAGAAGGCATTCCCTCCCTCCTTGGCTGCAATCAGACCTCTTGGAGACAGCATGGATGTGGAAAGATCTTTTCGTCCCGGGATGGAGAAACTTGCCAGAGAATAAGGGTCTGTGTGAGTCTATAGAAGAGACCTCCATTGCAGAGTTGGGGAACGTGGTGGTCCATGGAGGGGTGAGTCCCCCAGGGGCAGTGTGGTGGTTTGATTAGGTATGGCCCCCATAGACTCGTGTGTTTGAATGTTTGGCCTACAGGAAATGGCACTATTAGGAGGTGTTGCCTTGTTGGAGCAGGAGTGGCCTTGTTGGAGGAAGTGTGTCACTGTGGAGGTGGGCTTTGAGGTCTCATATGCTGAAGCTACACCCAGTGATGTAGCCTCCTTCTGCTGCTGTAGATCAAGATGTAGAATTCTCAGCGCCTTCTCAGAGCACCATGTCCACCTGCATGCCCCACCATGTCCTGCCATGATGATAATGAACTAAACCTCTGAAACTATAAGCCAGCCCCAATCAAATGTTTTCCTTAGAAGAGTTTCCTTGGTCATTGTGTCTTTCATGGCAATAGAAACCCTAAGACAGGCAACCATGGGAAGGCGAGCAAGCCCTGAGGGGCAGCTGGAGTTTATCTGTGCTGACCTCTGACCTCCCCACAGTGAACACCCTAACCTGGATGCTGGAATGGAAGGGAAGCACGTCCCTGCTGGGACTTGCCGGACCACTCCAGTGTTTGACACCTACAGCACCTAGCGCTTGCTTACCTGGCACAGGAGAAAGGGTAACCGTCACCAGCTCCTCTGCCACCAGGCCGGACAAAGAAAAACTGATTTGGACCAGGACAAACAATAGATAGGAAATGAACTCTAGGGACATCAGGAACCCACAACCTACTGCATTTAGTTCAAAGGCACTAGACTCCCTCTGGTTAAAGACAACAGCAGAAATTTCATAGGAGGAACATTAGACAACAAAGTATCGCAGTCCTAGTCAGAGTGACTAGAAAGAGGAAAGCGGTAAAGGAACTGCAGCATGCAATGAACACCCACTGAGAGCGAATTCCAGTTAAGGGCAGTTGTTGTTCATATGGCTTTATAGCAGATCAGTTAAAGATAGGAGACAACCGGGCTTCTGACATGTCAAAAATAATTAGAACACACAGTGGGGAAATATCCAACTCAGAGCAACAGTAAAACAAAAAGGGCATTGACAAACATCAGAAAAATGCAATA
Organism: Microtus agrestis; assembly: GCA_902806775.1. Lineage (NCBI taxonomy): Eukaryota > Metazoa > Chordata > Mammalia > Rodentia > Cricetidae > Microtus > Microtus agrestis. The sequence continues at coordinate 118,142 of CADCXT010001596.1, read as the reverse complement.
GGTACTCAAGGCAACTTATAAAGAAAACTGAAGTACCCTGAATAGAAGCCAGAATCAATGGCAGGACGTACGTTTTTGTGGTTGATAATCTCCACATTTTCCAGATGCTAACTGTCCTTGGTGCTGAGCTCTACATACCCGGCTATCCTAGTGCAAATCAAGCCATGGACGTCTTGATATTAGCAAATTTTGACCATGATATTCATATAGAGGACAAGATTTTTCAAAAGATTTGAAAACAGAATAATGAGGGGAAATTATTTTACTCAGACGATAAAACATGCTCAAGTCTCCATAACAGGAGGAGCAGCAATAAAATGCCAGCAGCAGGAGAAATTTGAAAAACAGAAGCGTCGGCATCATGTGGAAATTTAGGGACCATTTCATCGGGATACAGAGCCAGTGGTAGACATTAAGAAAAAGAGGCTGATAGCTTACTGTCTAGAAAGGGTAGGCTGAAAACGGAATTCTAACCTGTTGGACAAGCTGCAACAAAAAGAGGCAATGGCTGGGGTGGAGAAATCTTCTGGTTCCTTGTGGGCTGCTTGGGAGCTGACCTCTGTGCTCAGGGTTTATTGAAGGTTGCTGAATGTCAGATGACAGGCCCGAGGAAAGAAAGTACTGTGTGGGGGAACAAAGAGGTCCAGTGAGGTGGGAGGCAGAGGACTAAGTAAACAAAGATGCCATGGGCTCTGGAAAGTTAGATTATACTTAATGTCTCTCTGGACTGTGTAGTGGAGAGGCCACATACCGAAAGGGCATGCGACCACCGCAGCCCTCCCAAGTGGAGCACGCCTAGAGGAAGCAGGAGGGCCTGTTGCTGGAGAAAGGCCTCCCTCCACTCAGGGGCAGAGCCATCTGTCTCCTAGGGAGCTGGCTCCTCAAGGAGCAGGGGGAGGGAGACACAGGTGATCCCAAAGGGCCGATTCTTCCCAGTAACAGCCAATAGGGAGGAAGGCAGGCTTGCTTTGAGTGTGGTCCCCGAGGCTTCTGGTCTCTTGAAAGGCTGGCCTCAGCGGCCCCCACCTCCGGGAGCAGCGCCCCCGCACCCTTCCGGCCGGGGGCTGCAGTACCGGCCCCGGCCGGCAGAGGCGCTGCGGGGCGGCGCCAGCGCGTTCCCACAGGTCGCGGCGGAGGCTGCGCCCCCTCCCCTGCCCGCTTCCTGGTCCTCGGGGTGTGAGGGCCGCAGCCTGGGACTCCAGACCCAGGGGCTGCGGGTGTCCTCGGCGGCCGCCGCAGCGTCCGCGGCGACGTCACGGTCCTCGCGGCCTCGCAGCCAGCGCTCGGGCCGGCCGCCGAATGCCCGTGGACGCGCATCTCCTCCCCGAGTTCCTGCTTCCCGGGCCAGCCAAAGCCGCAGGTGAGAACGTCCGCGGTAGAGGTGGCACCCAGGGCCTGCGGGTCTCAGAGGGCCCCTGGCCTCCTTCTCTCCTCCTTGCCCAGGAAACCCCGCGGGGGCGCCGGCAGCGGGGACGCTAAGTGCTGCCCGGAGCCCCAAGAGCATTTCTTCTGAGGCACGTAGCCCCCCTCCCCCGCCCAGGTGCTTCTGCGAGCTCCTTTGTGGACCCCCCAAGCCCCTAGGGGATCCCCCGCCGAACACCCCGCGGGCCCCACCACCCCTGGCGCGCATGCCCAGAGTCCTGGGAGCTAGAAAGTAGCTGAGCTGCTGGCGCAGTACCTGCTGGCTAAGAACGCGAAGACTGTGTGGATCAAAAGGGCAGACATGCTGAAGTGTGTCATCCTAAAGGTGCAGGAGCTTCTTCCCCGAGATTTTCAAGAGAACCTCTGACCTCCCCGAGTTAGTCTTTGGGTCTAGGTGAAGGAACTTGGCCCTCCAGAGCACGCCTATGTCCCTAACAGGAAAAAAAATCCAGCCTGCCCTGCCTTGGGGGGCCTGACAGGCGACCAGACCAGGGCAAGCACGTCAAAGACTGGGCTTTCTGCTGAGTATCCCGGACTTGATCTTCGTGCAGGCCAGCTGTGTCCCAGAGGAGGTGTTCGGGGAGGTGTGGAGGGTGCTGGAGGTATGGCTCGCCTAAAAAGCATCCCATCCTTGGGGAGCCGTCACCAAAGGGAATGGCGAGAGCTTGTGTGCAGCACAAGTTTGTGGTGCACGAGTAGGTGCCCTCCAGCAGTCCAGTGTTGTCTCTCAGTATTCTTGTGGGCCCCCCCAAGGAAACAAGACAGATGGAAGGCCTGGAGTTTGTGGCCCAAGTGAATGACACCCGGCCCAGAGCCTTGGCTGTGGCAGTAAATGAGGCCTTGAAAGAAGAGGAAGTGCCCAGTGCTCACAGTGCGGTGGCCGAGAAGCAGCTGCTGGTGATGATGTGACAGGTGCGAGAGTTAGTGCGAGTTCCAGTTCCAGGGCCCCTGCCGTGGCTGAAGCAAGCAAGGATCAGCACCAGTGCCAGGGCAAGTGCCAGGGCCAGGGCTAGAGCCATGCCGGAGTGATGGACAGTGCAGGGGCCAGTCACCATCTCAGGCCGGAGTCTGGGCTTCTGCTGCCACCAGGGATGGCTGAGGCTTCCTTGCTTTTGTTGTGAGTAGTCAAAGGGGTGCTGGAGCAGTAGGCCCCGTGGCTCTGATTAGGAAGTGCAGGGCTAGAGCAGGCTGAGGAAGGACACATAGCATTCTGCTCCAGGGCTGTACTTCCTGGTGACTTAGCGCCTAGTCTGCACATGGCAAGGTTGTGCTTTCTCTGTAGCTACCAACTTTCTCGTTGAGAAACAGTTGTGAGGCCTCAAGGCATGAGAACTGAGTGATGAAGGCTGAGGATGTGGCTGAGTGGTAGAAGACTTTCCTCAAATGGGCAAGGCTGTGGGTTCCATCCCCGCAGCCATAAGATAAGTCAAAAGTGCCTCAATATGTACATGTCAGATCAGAGTGGAAGCAAAGGCATAGTAAAACATTTCCCAAAGCCTTGCTTTTCTAGACGTATGATTAAGTATGAGCGTCCATGGTTGTGCTTGGCGTACATCCGGGGTTTCTTTGTTCCTTATTTACGGGAGATTTCTTCGTTTATACAAAACAATTGTGACACTGTCATTTTATGTCTGAAACATCCTGGGGTCGAGTCAGTAGCTCCTTGAGATGCTGACGGAAGTTGTAGCGCGGTGATTCCCCCTCCAGATATTCAGAGGTAAAACACAAATGTGGCCAACACCTGGCACAGCAGAACCAGCTAATGTTTACTTGTATTCACTTAGAGCTCTGGAATGTAGGGGAAAATAAAATTGAATTAGACACCTTGCTCATGGACTCATTTATTTAACCCGTGTCTAGTGACCGTTATGTGAGGCACTGTGTTGGGCGCTTGGAAGAGCAAGGCAACAGACTCAGGCTCAGCCCCACATCTGAGAGTCTAGTTGGGGCTCTCAATGTAAATAACTGAGGTAGATGCGGCAGGCAGGCTTGTCCGGGGTGGTCAGGGAGCCCAGAGGACAGGCATGGGTCCGTGGGAAGGGAGCATCTGGGAGGCAGTAGGCTTCATTGGTATCAGGTAGCTGCCCCCAAGAGAGGCAGCACTAGAGATGTAAAAACTGCCAGTGACCCCCTGTCGGGATGTTGTGGACACCTGGTGGACTCCCTGCTTCCGTGGAACTGGAAGGCTAGAATTAGAGGATACTGGAGGGATGGTAAGAGGGCAAGAACACGTGTGCAGGAGACACACTCTCAAGTTGTGGCCGAGAGAGGAGATAAATGAGGATCAACTGTGACTAGACACTCTTGACTCTGGGGTTTGCCAGAGGGAAGGCCCACCAGCAGCAGCTATGGTCCATGCTCTGGACTCTGGCTCACGTGCAGCTCATTCCCTGCACACTCTGGGTTCTTGACCCGTCCTTTCCAACGAGTGGCAGGAGAGGAGCAAGTGCCCGTTCACCAGAACAGAGAGTGTCCCCTGAGGCAAGGACACAAAGCAGAGGTTGTCTCCTGAGGCCTGGGAGAGCCAGTGTGTTATGAGGGCAGTGGTAGGTTCCATAAGTTGGAAAAGAAAAAGGCTTGTGTGTGGGCAGCTGTAAAGCTTTCTGTTGGTGTTGTGGACCACTGTTGACAGAAGTGAGAGAGAACTATGTCTTAGCAGAGCCAGCGTAAGCCTTGGTGGCCAGACCGCAGCACCAATCCAATCTGGATGGGCTACAGAGGTTTTCATGAATAGAGAGGGATCTGATGAAAGTGTAGTTCTATCCAAAGTTGATGGCCTGTATATACAGCATGGCTTTTGAAGGACCCACATTTCCTGTGCTTTCTTAGGATAGCTTCCAGTGGATATCAGGAATCCAGTAGCTGCCCTATGAGTACTTTGACCCTTGCAGGCTGCTGGTCACATTTCATTTATGTGCTGGTGCCCCTTTAGAAACTTCTTGTCCTCTAGACACAAACCCCATGGAATCTAGTAGCAGCAATCTTAGGGCCTCCAATGAGATATGTGGGGTCCAGAGAGCACTGGATCTAAAGCCCCTCATTGGTTCATTCCTGTGAAGGAAACAAGGAGAGGTATCTCCTGGGGGGCTGGGGGTGATGGTGCTATGGGAATCTGAGGTTTAAGTGGAGTGGGTGTTGTGGGAATGGTCTGTTTTTCTCTAGAATAGGGCTTTTGGGTGTTGATATGAGGATGTCAATCTAAACCCTGTCTTTGGGATGCCAAAAAGTTTCCTTTGCATCTGCAGCCTCACAGCTCATTGTCTGTGGCGAAAGCTGCATAGTGGATGGTGTACATTTTGTACTTCTTACAGTCAGTTTTTCTCAAATATAGCCATGGAGGATTCACTGTCTAAAGTCCACAGTCCTAATAGGTACCTCAGCAAGCTCAGCTGTCCCATTAAAAGTCTTAAGGATGTGGTCCTCTACAACAGTAGCAGGTCCTCGACTACTGATCCATATCTCCAGCTCAGCTGTTGCCATTTCTAACATGGTCTCCTCCATGTTAGATCAATGGTTCAGCTGTGCTCCATCTTCCACTGACATCTTGTCCTGAGGAAACTATGTTTCGTTATCTTTCAAGATCACCAAGGAAATGCAAGAAAGGCCCACATAGGACAAACCATGTGTAGTTAGAGAAAAGGCTGTCCCTTGTAGGGCGACTGTTTGGATAGGCAGGGGGTTGTCTGGGAACTGTTTGTGAGCATGGAAGTCTAAAGCCCTTTTGCAGGATCCAGGGAGTGTTTCTACAAGTTACTTGCTCCCCATTATGCAACAACCTTTGCCATGTAGCTTTCCCCAAACTGACTCCTCCACTACTCATTCATAAATGAGGCAAAGTATTTCTCCATATGAGGATTTTTTGCAGTGAAAGGGGGCATAGACATGCTATTCCTTCCTCAAGGATTTTCGGTGCATGCAAGTACCCCTTGGGGTGAGAGCTGAGAGCTGTGGGAGATTCACTGCACATTGAACAAGGACTCCACCACCACCTCCAAGCAGCAAGCATCATTGCCTCAAGAAGGTGAGTGCATGGCTCAGCCGGAGTAAGAAAGACACTAGTTCCTGCCATTCGCACCAACACTCCCGGGACACCCAGTCTGATACCCAAATCATCTCATCTGAGGTGGGTGTCAGTATGAAAGTGAAGGAAATGTCATGGAGGCAAAACATTGGAAAGCATGACGGCCTTTATTTCAACTGCACTGAACAAGATTCTCAGGAGGGTAAGGGCCTGGGCAGCAGAAGGCCATGGCCCTGTTCACGGACCCCAGTGGACTCAGCCTCAGATTGTCCGGCGGCCTCTCCTGAGGAGGAAACAGAGAGACAAGTGGACCCTCAGAAGCCCTGTGGGAATGGAGAGGAGGGCTGGGGTGCTCTCTGAGGGAAAGGAAAGGAGTCATTGCAGCTTGCTGTGAGTGGTAAGAGGTGGGCTGGCTCAGAGCCCTCACCTGAAGAACTTGGACACACGTGCCAGGGCTCTCTGGAGCCGACCCTTCTAGGGCCTTCTCGGAGGAGCAGCCTTCCCGGTTTCTTGGACCATTGGATGAGTTCTCCATGTTGTGAGCAAAGACATTACCTTCCTGGAAGTATTGTTGCGGGTTTCTCACAGTCTGAAAAAGAGAGTTGAGACCTCATATTTGCGGTCCCTCATGACTCCTGTCCATTACCCCATTTGGCTACTGGTTGGGGATGGAGAAGTGGGAGCCATGGCCTGATCAAACCCCAGTATTCCCAGAGGATGTTCCAGACCAGCCCCCCTGGAGGATGTTCCAGAGCCCATGGACACGAAACTGACCTGCCCAGGCCGTGGAAAGAAGGGAATGAAGATCATCTTCCAGGAGTGTGTGTTCCAGCCACATTGACTCCTAGGACTTCCTTGCACGAGAGTGTGTGATGGCAGCAGTGATCCCCTTCTCCAGGACTGATGGAGAGATCTGCTGAGCTGCCTGCTTGGCTGAGTGTAAATGCTAAACATGCCCCTTCACAGTGCCTGCCCACTCTGCCCCTCCCCATTGTTCCTCCCTGTTTTGGTTCGGGACATCCAGCACATCCAGTGGATACATTGCTGACATGTGACCTGTCCTGTTCCTGTTCTCCCACTCCCACCTCTCCAATGTTCCTACCTCCCTTCAGCTCCCATTATCTCTTTCTCTGCTCCTTACTCCTCCCTCCCTTCTCTTCCTCCTCAGGTGCTCTTGCCCTGTCTGTGTCTCTCTCTATTTTCTCTCTGTCCCCCTCCCCTGCAACAGGCTTGAGCCACATGCAGCTTCCTGAGCAGAGATGCACTAAGGGGCCTCACTCTGAGAAGAAAGCACACTGATATTTTAGCCATACCTCATTTGGGATGACAGCATTTGATCCTTATCATTTAGTGGACTCTCCAGGTCATGGTGTGCACTGCTCTGGTTTCTTGTCTTGTCTTTCCTAAGTCCTTGGAAATGCATTAGTGCCACTCAATCCGGGTGTTTCGTACCCGGCTTCAAGCAGGCAGTATCATCTTTCTCCCCTCTTGATCGGTTTCCCACATTGAGTTGTGAAGCTTGTAGGGGAAATCATGACTGATGCTTATGATGAAGATGTGGCATTTGTGAGGAACGGATGGCTACTCCAGTGCCTTTAGTTTTAACTAGAGGAGGAGAATGGTGAATGGTCCCTTAGGCCTTTGAATACATGCGCTGTGTAAAGCTGCTGCTGGCCTTCAGCCATCACCTCTGTTCTGCCGTCTCCATGGGCATCACTCCAGAGTTCTAGGTGGACTCCAGGTGGGAGAGACATCATGGGAAGGAACTGGGGTTGGGGTTGCCATGGAGCAGATACTGTAGGTGAAATTTGCCAGACCAAGTCTTTTTCCAGACAAGCCATCTCTGGTCCCTGAGGAGATGATTAGCAGCCCTGGAGATGTGCAAGCAGGTGTGCCTGCCGCTCCTCTGTTGTGCCCGAAAGAGTAGAGTCCCTGTGCACATCGGAGGTAAAGAGCCCACAGTTTTCATGTGTGCCTTTTCAGAATTTTCCCAAGCACCCCAATAGAAGCTTAGGAGTTTCCAGGTACATTTTTGACCAAATCTCAGACCATCATCCCCCTCCCCCAAGAAACGACTAGGTTTCTTGGTCCTCTCTCCTTTCCCTGTCCATGCACTCAAATGGGTTTCCTCTCACAGTGCTCCATGGGAACTTAGAATTACTGGCATGTGAACCAATGAAGGACTGAAGCGATGCTTGTCATTTCTATTCATGCCCATCTGTGTGAATACAATATGGGGTTCGTATGTCATGATTAGATGTAAATAAAAATCTGGGTTTAATTCTCTGACCTCAATGGTGAGGACTAGAAACGAAGGCCTCATAACTATGCGTCATTTTCCCAATGTCCATATTCATGTAAGGAAAGTGAAGTGGCAAGCAGGGGCTTCTTCCAAACTCCTGCAAAGAGCCCTGTGCTGATAAAGAGAAGAACCACCTTTTGGTCCTGCATCCATAGTAGAACTCCTGGTTTCCTTGCCTGCACTGGGTACCATCCTCAGCCTCCACCTGGGGGCAGAACGAGACATGAGAACTGTCTCAGGCAGAACCCCTGAGCCCGTTATGATGCAGCCTCTGAGTGAGGTTTCCCAGGACTCAGGGCTCAATCCTAAGCTAAGGGCCCATGCCAAGATTTTGTCCCACTTTAGGACATGCCGAGAGTCTGGTTGGGAGATTCTGAAATCTGCAGTGATGTTCGAGGGGCTGACACATGTGGGTAGTGCTGTGGGTTCGCTTCCTTACCAATACTGGAGTGTGGCAGTTACCTGCTTAGGCAGGACGAGGGTCAGTAGCATCTGGCCCTGTCTCCAGGCAATAATATATGTGTCCATCGTTTGACAGCATGGATCAGTGTCAGTGTGGACTGAACTATGCCCCCTCACAATTTTGTTGCTGAAGTCCTGCCCCAGAGCTGACTGGATTTGGAGCCTTTAGTGTGGAATTAAGGAAGAAGTTATCCCTAGGTGGGAAGCTGACTTAAGGGGATTGTCGTCCTCATCTGAGGAGACAGCAGAGGACTTGCTCTATGTGTGCAGGAATCCTGATGGAGATGCCATGGGGTGACTTGCTGAGAAGAAGGCTAAGCATGAAACCCGACAGAAACCAAGCTGGGAAGCACTTTGATCTTGGACTGGACAGTCTGCAGGACCAAGAGAAAATAAATTTCCCTTGCTCTAATCATCTTGTCTCTGATAATTTCTTATGGCAGTTTATGAAGGAGAATGGTATGCCCATCTTTGGGTTTCTCTGAAAAATGAGTGTGGTGTTCATTTGGATAACAAGGCAGCTTACTTTTTGAAAAACTGGTGCCGCACAGGCATTAATTTTTCCCTTTGACACCACTTGGAAAACAAAAGCTGTCTTCATGCACCTGCGTTGAAGGGTACTGTAGGTCTTCAGGGAGTGGGAGCGGATGGGAGGTGGTGGATCATGATAAAAGGAGTCTCCCATTGTGGGATTGATTCTCATCAATGAGTGATTACAGTCTGTCTGAAATTTTACTTATGTGAAGCATTACATATGAGAAGAGAGTGGTTTTCATGGCAGCCTCAGCTTTATCAGGTGCAGAGATAACCAAGGGAATATGGACGAGAGAGAATGTTGAACTTCTCAGTTGGAGTGCTCTTACACAGAAGAGAGGTCAGTAGGATCCTGTCAGCCCTGAATCACAATTGGATAAATTACGGGTAATTATTTGTGGAAAGTACTACGTGCAATGGTGGATCCCACTACAGCCTTGTGCCTCACAGGTAACTTCCCTGAGCCTCTTAAAGGATGGAAGCCCTTTGCTTATCACCAGGGGAGCACATTCAGTGCCAGGGACACATTGCAATGCTTTAAATCTTGCTTGCTCACGTACACCAGGACTAGGAACAGTGTCAGATCAAAGAATAGTCCCACCATGTACCTTCCACTGTCACCAGCCCTCTTACAACAAGCAGGTATGTATCTTCAAGAATTCTGCAAACATGCATTCCATTCATGCATGTGTCCCCATGCATACACACAGTTCTGTTTTTCTTGGCATAAAGTAGGCTCATACTTCAGAGTGTCAAACATTTAGTTTTATCATTTTTTCAGGACTAGGTGAATTTACCTGTCGTCTCATGGAACACCATCACATGGTGTTCGTAACATGCAATGTACTGCCTTGTTTATGTCCAGATGTAAGGACCTTGACCTGGCTCTTTACAGATTTCAGCTTTTCAAGTGATTCTTAAGTACACTTGTTCCAGAGTCTGTTTCTCTGGAGGAGAAACAGGGACACAGAATTTGAAGGCCACACTCAGCATACATTTAAAGAGCCTCGGGTGAGTGTATCTCCAAGGAGGGGTTGTGAATCTGTAAGCCCAGGGTGGTGTTCACTGTCTTCAGCCTTGTTTTTGCTGTTGTTGCCCCCTTAAACTTTGCCACTTTGGTGGGTGACATATTGAGAGGTATTGAGAAAATGTTTTCTAGATGGAAATTGAGGTCCCAGGGTGGGTGGGTCATCCCAGGCAGGCAGTACTAAGAGGTGGCCTCCAGGACCTGTGCCGGGGTCAGATCAGGAAAGTCACAAGGACACCAGACAGGAATGGAGGAAGATCAGGGACCATGAGGTTGCTGGCTGTCAGGAAACTCTTCAGGCTTGGTGTTTGTCATGAGTCAGGGATGTTTTCTAGAGGAGTAGCTCTCCGGTATGTGTGAACATTTGGCTTCAGTGGGGAAGGAGGAGGAACAGCTCTGGAGGGACAAGACTGGGCAGCTGCAGTGAGTTTGACCCTGAAGACAGGCAGCTGCCTTTTCCTCCATGGTATGTTTGCAGGATTTAAACAGGGCTACCAGGAGGCAGCAGGGTACATCTTCATGTCTCCTACAGACTCTGGGACGCTGGATGCTCAAAATGATAGTGCTTGATCAACAATTGGACTGACCCATTGTTCAGCCCTTGAGATACTTGCAGGGCATATCAGAAATGGTCTGTAGTCTGTGGGATCTGTCTTGTGACTTCAGGGGTGATGATTGCTAAGGACCTGGTCTGTCAGATACTACTCAGTCCACCTACACAATAGCTCTGAGCTTTGAAAATTGAACATCATGGATATGATGGGAGGAGCAGGTCAGTAAGATAAATAGCATCTTAGCCTATGGACTCATGCAGGAGGGATCATCAGAGACAGACCTTCATGAGAGCAATAACCTTAGGAACCTTGCAGCTGGGCTGCAGTGTCCGAGTCCCCTGAGCTTTGGGATCAGAGGATGTGCAAGTGTTCAGGATTTCAGAGAGCTCTAAATGAAAGGTTTCACTGTAGATGTGATACTGAATGTCAGCTCTGGAAACTGTACCACCTTGTTCAAGGTCACAGAGAGATGTGGTATCACAGGCAAGAGAGTCAAATGAGAACACCATGAGTGTGACTAGTGGTGACACATGAATCATGCCTCCTAGCAACTCACAGGGTGCAGAAACCAAGGGACTGTGAAAGGTCCCTAATGAAAAGGAGAGTGCAGGAGGGTGTTTTTAGCTAGGTATGGCACCAAAATCAGTGGCTTTTTGTCAAGTCAGCCAGGACTGAGCTGGTATAGGTGGGACATCTGGCTCTGGGGAATGGGGAGTGGGGATTCTGGAACACTTTCTGTGTGCTGGGCAGGGCTAAAGTGATGAGAGCTGCTTATTATGAAGCTTTACTCTATTAAGACCCTAGCTGCCTACTGGGATTTTGGTTTGTCCAGTGACACCTCCTCCTTAGCCATGTTATGGGTAGGGGTGGCCCTCTCCCTTTAAAAGTCCTCTTTCCTGAAGTGTCTTGAGGGCTGAAAGGAGCAGGGAGTGTCAGAACCTCATCACAGTGGCCTGTGTTAATTTGGTTATCCCAGATTCATTTCTTGAATGCCCAAAATCCGTATAGAAATTGGCTCTCCACCTGCACACACTGTCCAGCATCTACTCTGTAGGTGTCTGGGCTTCGAGTTGGGGGCAGCAAATGGGAGAGTATGCGTTAATGTTCCAGAGCAGAATCTAGGAGCCGCACAATTTAGTGGATACATAATTACCACCTCATTTGGTGAGTACAAGGTGCCCCAAGACAGGGACTGCTTGTTCCCAAATCAGCAAGACAAAGCTCTTCCCTAGAGTGGAGTCTGAATATAGCAATTACGGCAGTGTCCCTAACAGAAGCCACACATCAGTGTGCAACAGCAATGGCTGTACAAAGAGTATGTTATGTGTGATTGGGTGTGTGTGCTCCTGCATGCACTCACAGGCAGAGCAGAAGCAGTAAATGTCCGCATATCTGGAGTGCTGTGGGAGGAAAGAAGCGGGTGGGAGGGGAATTGGGAAGGACTAGGAAAACAGACAGGAATGGAAAGGGAGGGCAGAAGACAGGCTTCCAGGGGGAGATAGAGAAACATTTGCTCTTTATATCAGCATCATGGCCTCATTCGGCTTTTGATAAGGCTCCTACAACCACCCGGAATTGCTTGCAAATGTATCCACTCTGATCTGCCCCCTGTCCAGAGAACAACTGCTTTTGTGCTATGTGCTGGGAAGATTAGCCTGCAGCTACTTGTGAGCCTTGCAGACCCAGAAAGCAAATGAAAGTCCTTGTAGGGAAAGGGTGGGTCTAGAGGGAATTATAAGTCCAAGGCCCCCAGGGCGAGGATAATTGGAAGATCTGTCTATTGAAGGCAAACTAGAGACCCTTGTGTAGATTCCCAAGGATAGATTGATGGTGTGTGGAGTGAGAGGTAAAGTCTCTTATAGAATCCTTTCATTTGGAAATGCCTGATGGAAGAGAAGCCTCCAGAGGCTGGTTAGAAATATATCTAGCCATGTAGATAGATGTTGGGCTTTCTTAATGAACCATCTAAGGGTCATGACAGAAATGCTAACTCAATGCACACTTGAGTGGCTGCCCAAGTGGCAGTTCACAGATCATATCGTCTGTGACCTGGGGGAGCCTGAAGGAGTCATAAAGTCATGACATTGATAGTACTTAATCCATTCACCAGCCTGGCCTCAGAAAATGACAGAGTTCCCAGCTCATATGGAAACCATGACAAGAAGCAGAATTTTGGGTTCAGGTCAAGAAGATGCCAAATACATCCTTAGATAGTTCAGTTGTGTGGATTTCAACCAGTGTTGCCAGGTGGTGTCAGTCAAGTTCATGGAAGAACTGAGCCAGTCCAGAGCATCACATGACCTGTGCAAAGTCGCAGAGATGACTCATACCAAAACTGGACTTGACCCTGAGTCTGACTGAGAGGTGTGCACACCCTGTGTCCTCTGAGCCACATGAAACTCTCCCAGTCTGACTCTTGCCCACTGTCCCACTGTCACTTGCCCACTGTCCCAGCCCTCAGGTAGTCCTGTTATCTTCAGCACTAGTGACTGACATGTAGTACATCTAACCAAATATACCAGCATTACAGAAAAGTTATTCTCCCAGAGTTTCTAGGGTCGGGGATTCTGCATGACTTGTCTAGGTCCTCCATTTTTCACCCTTTCTGACACCTACTTGTAATCAAGGTGTCAGATGCCCACGGACTGTGATTTCATAGGTGGACTGAAGGTGAGCCAGGTGTTGACAGGATCCAGATCCTAATGGGCTGCAGCATGGGGGCCTTAGCCTGTTTCTGTCTGATAGATGTATGACTGCCACCAACTCATTGTAAGCTGTTCATCTCCACAGGGACATGTGCAGTTGGTACTGGAGGGAGGAAGTTTGCCTGTTAATGGAGGCTTAGTCTTGTGACAGCCTGCCCTTGGGCAGCAATGACTTACTACTATAGTTTCCAAATGCTGTTGACTCACGCATGTCATTCCCTTGGGCCCATTCATTAGGACAAACGTGCCTGGAAGGAGGTTGTCACTGAGGGCTGTGCTAGAAGTGTGCTTACCACACGTTTCTGCACTACACGGAAAATGCAGTAATGAAAGGTGGTAGGGGACCTGTTCAAAGAAGGAAGGAAGGGATTAAATGTAGATCTGAGAACACTGAATGCATTCCTAATACTTAAGGGGCAATTCCAGGGAAAGCAAGCAGCATTTAGAGCAACACAAAATTAAGTAACCAGTGAGGTTCCCATGTTATTTTCTGTGTTTCTTTTTGAGGAGTTGAGGTGTTGCCGTGAAAAGTATTCTCAAAATGGAAACCACAAGACCAAGTGGAGGTCCCATGGCCACTGCACACTTCGTTATAGAGCCTAGTCCATCATGGCGAGGGCAATCCCATCAGCCCAACAGATTCATTTGGCATTATTCCCAGTACCCAGAGAGCCAGAATCCCAAATCAGAGCCTTCGCCAAGATCCAACCAGTTTTTGTGCCAGTAGTGTGGATACTGTGGATTTTCTCAGCAACCGGATACAGAGGGAGATCACACTGTGTTGTAATTTTAGTGAATTCTCTTCAAAAGCAGAAATAGATGGGGTGACACATTGTGACATAAACAACCAGACGTGATGAATGATGGAACTCTGTGGGGTGAGGTCATTGTTGTCAGAATCACTCCCCTCTAAGCCCTAAATGTGGTTTCTGGTTTCTGGGACATTGTGTCTCCTTCCGGCCCAGCTCCACAGCCTTCAGCCCACAGCCTTCTTGTTCAGCACTAGAGATGTCACTGAGTCCCTAATGGAGACGACCACTCTCGATGAAACATTTGATATTTGGTTTCCTTTATGTCCCAGCGTCACTTACTGTCACCTGCACCAAAACACACAAACCATATACTGAGGAGATGATAGGAGGACCAAAAAATACTATAAAGCCATATCACAGAAGTGTGCTTAGCAGTTGGGCAACTTGGATAGTAAGGACTGGGAACAGCAGATAGAACTTTCTCATCATCTGGGAGTCATGTCTGTGGCACTGTTGATCTTTGAGATTCTGAGTGTGTCTGTTGGGAAGGAGAAAAGAGGGACAGTCGGTCCTTGAGCACCTTGAGGAATTGACACATGGGCTACGGTTCTCTTGGCACATAAATGGAGACAGTTAGGCTTGCTGCTATGAGAGAGGCAGAGACTGTGGTCACACATATCCATAATTCTAGGACTCAGAAGGTGGTGGTGGAGGTTCAGAAACTCAAGGACATGATAGTGATGTCTATGCCAGCTGGGCTCAAGGCCCTGTCTTGAAACAAAGATAAGGAGAGGAAAGGAATTCCTCTGATAAGGGAGACTACAATGGTTAATAGAAAATCCAGTGTTTTAATGAGAGTCAGTCCTCTTCAGGACAGCCATCAAAGCCTGCTCTGACATTTGCTGCCTTTTACCAAGTGCTTATTGGGAGGTTTATGTGTATACAGTGGGTCCAGGGCTGTATTCATGATTCCCGGGACTCAGTGACTTCAACATATCCTACTGATATGGGCCATCATAGCCAGCCTATATCTATATTCATTTCACAGAGCTGTGCCATCCAGAGACCTGGGTCACTAGCCTTTTGTGGGCAGTGATCAATCACCTTGGCGGGAAAACAGACTCACATGTTTATGAGTTTGCTTATCATGAGGAAGAAAGGACGATCAAACCACCTTCACTGTCAAGCTAATTCTCCAGGCTTTTCCCTGCAGGGGAAGGTCTCCAGACAGCCACAGTTTTCCTAATACAGTAAGGTCCTGTCTCAGCCACAGCAGGTAGAGACATTCAGATTATTCCAGAAGTGTGCTGTGCATTTGGTGTAGGAAAGGAGTTAGTGTCAGAGGTGTGCAATCCCCTTAATCCTGTTGTGTTTGTGAAGACTGAGATCCAGTCCTTCCTGAGAATTCCATCCCTGTTTCCCTGTCCCAGTTTCCCACCGCCCCTTCTGCAGATGAGTACATGCTGGCCAAGCACTTGAAACATTTTCCTCACTCCTTTGGACCTTGGGATGCCTCACTGACTTGTATATCTGTTTCTCGTCCTGTACTCCTTTCTCCCCCAAGTCCATTCGAATCAAGCATACTACACCAAGGCCAATGGTGAAATGACTTTTTGAAAGTGGTTTTCCCTACCGTTTAGAATCCTCTAGCAATGATTATCTAAGGCTTAAGACTTGGCAGAAGGGCGAGTTTCGGATTGTTAACATCACATTTACCAAAAGAAAAACACAGTCACTTGTCACTCACATCTTTCTAGTTTCCAGCTCCATCCACATGTTGACAATTTCAGCAAACAGATAGGGAGACTTCCTGTATCTTAAATGGCCCATAAGCTCTCCATGACTAAAGCCCAAGGCCTACCAAGGATCTGTAATCAGACTCCAGGTTTCTCTTCCATGAATTGGTGGCAGCCAAGAGGCTCCAGAGGGAAGCAGAGTGGCAGTAAGTGTCTCAGGAGACCCTGAAGCCTGGAGCTGAAAATCTTTTTCTCTTTGATGTGCTCAACATGCTGTCACACCTTTTGTTTAGTAACTGGTATTTATTGGTTGTACATAGAACTGAGTTTTATGCCGACAGTGTCATTCAAGTATAGGAGGAAGCTTGCCTCCACAACCCCTACTCTTCCTTCTGTTCTCCTTCAATTGATGGCAAGCGCCTCAATTTCTTCTAATCTGTTTCACTTCTTCTTTGATGTCATTTAGACATCCATGTTTTTATGTATATATATAAAGCTTAGGATTCTCAAGAGTTTGAAAACATGTAAAATTTATCTGTCTGACTTACTTAACTTAAAATGCTACACTCCAAATGCAGAAGAATAAGGCTAGATCCCCACTTCTCTGTGGAGAAACCCATGGCAAGTGAATGACTAGGTTTACTGTAAGACCTGAAACCCTGATAATGCAGACAAGGATTTCCTGAAAAGACCTGTGATTGTTTAGCAAATGAGGCCAGCAGCAAAGGGAGCAGTTAATCCACTAAAGAGACATCATTTAGAATGGGGGAAAATCTTCACTAACCACACACCTGGTAGAAGAGAACTACCTAGCTGTTGAGTATTGAAAAAGGCAGCATGCCTGAGGATCTCTCCATGGTCCTGATTTGAGGATGCTCTGGCCTAGCATGTAGCAGAGCTGGAGAAGAGCTTGCTAGAACGTGATTGGCCTTGAGACCATGACATCTCAGACCCAGAACAATGATGTCTGTCAGAAGCAGCTCTTTGTTTTGCTGTAACTCTTGTGAGGAGTACCACCCTATCTAACCCAGGCTGACCTTGAACTCAGAATCCTTCTGTCTCAGCCTCCCTATGCTGAGGATAGAGGCATACACCCACACAACCAATGTAATGTATGGTTCTGATCTGCAGTAGGAGGAGAAAGAATTTGAAGGTGCACCATGTGCAAACATTTCAAAATAGAGGTGTCCTTGCTGGCTGCTGTTTCCAAGAGCATCTGAACTAGTACCTGCCTGCAGTGTATGTTACAGGCTGGAATTCTTACAGTTTGTAGTGTCTCCCAATTTACAACAGGATACAGGCAGCTGATTTCTATTCTGTTTCCATTCTGACTCGTGACATGGTACTCTTACTCCTTTTGAGATGGCCATTTCTATATCTACCATTCACAAATCAGTGGAGTTCTCTTCCATTGTAGCTTATTCCTTTTTGTTCATTTGTTTGTTCATTTTTTCTACTTTTACCATCAGAGTTCTCAGTGTGCTCCAATGTGTTTCTTCTGCATGGTTGAAATGAAGACGGTGTTGTTCTCAGGCTCATTGTTCTGTTTGCTATCCATTTCTTCTGATTCGGTGGATGATTTTCAATTCACTGGCATAGTGGCAGTTTCTTCATGCTCATAATAACCACGCAAGGCTGGCAAGATTTACCTGGATGTTCTGCTGGAAAGAAAGTATCCATGAGGCTTCAGGGATTTTCCCTCCAGAATCTAACAGGTATGTCAATGTGTGTATGCCGGCCCTAATGCTATACAAATACCTGGGGTCATGACAGACTGTTCCCCATCAGTAATTCTGCCCCACACCCACTTGCTCTCTGATGTAGACAGAAGAAATCACACAGAATTATAGATTGACATAAACTGGTGTTTGGGCACATACCTGCCACCCTGTTATGGGAGACTGGATCTGGAGTTTTGTAAGTTTGAAGACAACATGGGATATATACTGAGTTTCAGATCTTAGTCACTTCTATATTGTTGTGAGGAAACATCATAGCCAAAGCAACTTATGAGAGAAAGAAGCATTTTGTTGGGTGTTTGTTTTCAGTTCCATAGGTAAAGTCCTCAGCATCATGGCAGGGATCCTGGTCAGAGGCAGTTAGACATGGTTCTGAGCAGATAACACACAGGCGGCCATGGTGCTGGAGCAGTAGCTGAAAACTTACATGTTGAGACAATACCCAGAATGGTGAGAGAGCCAGAGCTGGCCCTATGGTGCGGTGTGGACATTTGAAACCTCCAAGCCCACTCCTAGGGACACAGCTACTCCACCAAGGCCATATCTCCTAATCCTTCCCAAATGATCCCACCAACTGAAACCAAATATTCAAACACATGAGCCTGTGGAGGTCATAGGCATTTACAACATCACAGCTACAGCACTGGGCATAGTGCGAATGTATCTAAAAAACACTCCCAATTCTCAAGACAACTAAGGGAAGCCCAAGCAATTGAAGCTCCCTAAGCATTGCTACCACTAACTCATTGTTAGAGGCAGCCTGATCTACTGTCCCCACATCCTCACAAGTGTCTGACTCTCAGCACACATTCCTCCTCTCTGCCCTCTCAGTTCTGTGAATTACATCAGGACTTCATGTAGGCATAAAGGAGCAATAAATATCCTAAAATATAAGAAAGGCATAGAACTCACTAGCAAAGGAAACCTACAGATATCCCTGTTTGAAAATTGACTGAGTACCTGTGTAGACATTGTTAAAAGGAGATGTACAAATGGCCAACAGATAGGGACCAAAGTTCTTGGCAATAATCATCAGAGAATGGGAATCAAATTTGCAGTGAGAGATCATCTCACCTTGTGTGCTGGGCTTGCCATCAGAGATGGGAATTAGAGCCAACAAGGAGCAGAGTATAAGATTGTTAAAGTGAGAATTGGTACAACAGCTATTGAAAACGCCGTGCATGTGTCTCCAGACATTAATGTTAGAACTACTATGCATTTTAGCTGTACCTGTACTGGGGTTATATCCCAAAGCCCTAAAGTCAGTGCTCCAAAAATGTCTGAATCCCCACACTGACTGAGGCATCACCTACAGTACCTGTCCTAGGAATATAATCTAAATGTCTGTTAGTGGATAAACACATCAAGAATATAGCTGAATCTGGGGGCAAAACCTGCAATTACAGGCACTTGGAAGGCTGTGCCAGAAGGATAATAAGTTGATGACTTGCCTGGGCTACAGAATGAGCTTAAGTACAAATGTTGTGCAAATTAGTGAGATACAGTTGCATTTCCTTCAGTTTTAAAATGGACTGGGAATTTAGCCAATTGAGAGAGTATTTACTTGCCAAGTGCAAAGACTACATTCAATCCATGGGCTCTGTAAAAACTATTCCTCCTCTCTATGCACACAGACATTGTACACATGAAATAAAACATTGTTTGACCATAGACAGGAATCTTGGCAGGCCCAAGGGTTGACTGTTGTTTACAACAACATGGTTACAGTGAGAAAAAGGAAAAAAAAACCACAAATAATCTGTTACCTGCTTTCCAAAGAGAAGGAAAACATACAATAGTGTTTGCCAGTGACCTGAAGGTGGCATAGAGATGACAATGTGAACATAGAGGTGTAAATGACAGCTTAAGTGCACAAACTTATTGTTTTATTTTAGGTATATAATGTATAGTATACCTTGGTATCCTGCTTTGAAGTATGTATAGGTTGTAAATGTGATCACTGAGTGCATAATAAAGAGTCTGGGCTAGGTCTATAAAACTTATTTAACCATTTCAACATGTTCTACTTTTTGTTCCTATACGATACATAATTATAAATTTAAGTACATATCAAACATGTATGTTCAACATCTATGTGTTTACGACTACACTGTGTATGGGAAATGTGCATGGTGGAAGATCGTAAATGCTTTCTCCACAGAAGAATAATGGTGACTCTGGAGGGTGACTGATGGGATTTAGCTTGATGGTGGTAGTTGTGTCACAATGGTTTACACACTTGTAAACTCAAAAGAATACAATTTTAATTTTGAGATTTTTTATTTTTGAGTAAGCTGGGGGCAGGGGAGACACATCGACGCAGCTGTGAGAACCCAGGGTTCAAAACCAACAAGCGCTGAGCCCTTAGAAGTGGCAACACTTAAACTGGTCATGCCCTAGTTCACAGGCTAGGAGAAGAGAGTGCTCTTGGAGAGAGTACAGAGAGTCACTTGTGACTGGGGTGAGCAGTGGCAAGTATCTTCTCCAGTGAAATCTGGACTCTGTAGTTCTGTATAGTGGGAGGCAGGACACAGGGCCACCAAAGCCTAGAACTGTGTGTCTCAACCTTCCTTATGTTGTAATCCCTTAGTACAGTTCCTCACCTGGTGGTGACCCAAACCATAAAATTATTTTCTACTTCATAACTCCAAGTTTGCTGCTGTTATGAATCATAATGTAAACATGTGGTATGTAGAATGTTTGCTATGCAATCTCCAAGGGGTCAAGACGCACAGGTTGAGGACTGCTGACCTAAAAGGACCATGCTAGGTGATTGTGGCAAGAGCTGAGATCAACAGCAGAGGTACATCATTTGGAAACAAAATGTAGTGCTGAATATCCCAGTGAGCCCTGTGTCGGCAGTGGACAGCTAGTTCTGTGGTCATGATTAGTCAGCTTGGGAGGTGATGTGCAGGATGGGTTTGTGTCTGGTTGGAGGGACAGATGTGAAGGCTTCTTATGCATCTGTCCAGCTGCCTTTATCCACCTCTGCTTCTGGGTTCTAGCTCAGCTACTGAGAGGAACCAAATTTCACCAATAATTTCAATAGAATTCATTATTTCATTTCTGTCTCTTCTCCCTTCGCACCCCTCTCCCCCCCTTCTCACTCACACACATGGACATGGAGAGGTTGACAAACTCAGAAGGCATAACCTCTGGGCAGACTGTCTTTCTCTTGGGAGGTGAAATTTGTAATTCTTTTTTGGGTTGGTAGTGCCGAGCCATGTATCTGAGGTTCGGCTAGGACTGGAGAAGTTGTGACACAGAGCTCACATTCTCAGCTGAGTTTGGATCTACTTGACACAAATGAGGGTCATCTGAGAAGAGGGAATCCTTCCATCAGACTGGTGTGCAGGTCTTTGATGAACATTTGCTGGCATAGGACCCAGCCAGCTGGGGCTGTGCCATCCATGGGCAAGTGATCCTGTGCTATGTAAGCAAAGTAAAGAAAGTAGCCCAAGAAAACCATAAAAGCTCGGCAGCAAGCAGCCTTTTCTATGGCCTCTGCTTCAGTTCCTGCCTTGGGTTCCTGTCTGTCTTGAATCAATTCTAGGACCCTAACACATGGGTTGAAACAGACCCCTTTTCCCCAGCCTGCTTTTAGTCTATGGGGTTAATAGAAAGCAAAATCACAGGACCAAAGTCAGTAGACAGAGGCCTTTGGGGGGAGAGGATGCTCAGCCCATCAGACCTGACACAGAAAGATCACTTTTAAGTCATTGATCACACTGGGATTAGCTACTTGTTGATGGTTAATCGGTGATGTCCATCGGACTGGATTTGGAATCAACTGGGAGACACATCTCCGGGGATGTCTGGGAGGATGTTCCCAGGAACATTTATCTGTGGAGAGAATGACTGCCTGGGAGTGTGGACTGCATCGTTACATGGACTGGGTTCCAGGGGTGAATAAAAATGAAAAAGCAGCCAGGTGGTGGTGGCGCATGCCTTTAATCCCAGCACTTGGGAGGGAGAGGGCAGGCGGATCTCTGTGAGCTTGAGACCGGCCTGGTCTACAAGACCTAGTTCCAGGACAGGAACCAAAAGCTACAGAGAAACCCTGTCTCAAAAAAAAGCAATTTTCAGTGTCCCCTCCATGCATTCTGTTTTTTCCCAATTGTGGAGCCTCGGCTGCCTGCTCCTGCCAATGTGAAGTCTGACACATTGCACTCCAGCCTGGATTAGACCCTTTTAATCTGTGAGCTAAAATGTATTCTTTCTGTGAGCTATTTTTGAAAGCAATGAAAAACATAACCAATACAAACTCCAACTATTCTCTATCTGTGGGTCCCACCCTGGCTGTCCTACAGAAGTAGAGAAGAAGGAATTGAGGCTTGAAATTCTTTTGTCTCCCTGTACACTTTCTGGCCTCTGAGAAGCCCCTCCTTCTCTCAGCAAGGAAGGACAATGGTTCTCACAGCTGGTCCTGGTCAAGCATTTTTTTTTACTCCATTATTTAGAAGCATGCAGGAGACTATCATTTGAAAGCGGAGGGGTATTTGTGTTGTTCTGTGTCCTATTTATGTCCTCCTGTAGCAAAAGTAAATTTTATAGGTCAGTAAAACTGCCTAAGGGTAAAGATGAGTTGTGTTTTATCCTCAATGCAGCCTTGCCCTGGGATAAATGTTTCAGTACCTTTCACGGTCGCCCTAGGAAGACAAGAAACCCCCATAACGTGGAGAGTGACCTTGTGTAGTAGAGACAAACAAGGCTGTTTTTTGGACCCTGTTTTTTTCCCAAGGAGCTGTGAGTGTTTGTGAGCACAAATTCTAAAGCCCTTTTAAAGGCTCCACATATTCCTTGTGTATGTGTCCCTCTCCCATAATCTCTGCTCAAGACTTCTCAGCTATGAAGTCTGCATAGACTACAACAAGGGGAGAGGGCTGCAAGCTGCTCCTCCTGAATGTATGGAAGTATGGCGGTCAGAGGGACCAGCTGAGAGAAAGAAACAGTTCTGAGTGAGACTGCTTTGCTACAAAGACTGGAGCAAGTACCTTTGCCTCAGAGGGGGAACCTGATGTCCTAGGAGAACTCAGAAGGACACTTGCTCTCCCCTCCAAGATATCCCACCCCCATCACCTAGAAGGAAATATAAATA
Organism: Microtus agrestis; assembly: GCA_902806775.1. Classification (NCBI taxonomy): domain Eukaryota; kingdom Metazoa; phylum Chordata; class Mammalia; order Rodentia; family Cricetidae; genus Microtus; species Microtus agrestis. Next base: position 95,790 of record CADCXT010001596.1, on the reverse strand, counting down.
AAATATAATGAAGCCAAAACATTGTAAAGCATGACGGCCTTTATTTCAACGGCACTGAACAAGATTCTCAGGAGGCCAAAGGCCTGGGCAGCAGAAGGCCATGGCCACATTCTCAGATCCCAGAGGACTCAGCCTTTTTCTGTCTGTCAGCCTCTCCTGAGAAGGAAACAGACAGACAAGTGGACCCTCAGAAGCCCTGTGGGAATGGAGGGGAGGGCTGGGGTGTTCTCTAGGGGAGAGGGAGAGACTCATTGCAGCTTGCTGTGAGTGGTAAGAGGCAGGCTGTCTCAGAGCCCTCACCTGAAGAACTTGGACACACGTGCCAGGGCTCTCTGGAACCGACCCTTCCAGGGCCTTCTCGGAGGAGCAGCCTTCCCGGTTCCTTGGGCCATTGAATGAGTTCTCCATGTTGTGAGCAAAGACAATACCTTCCTGGAAGTATTGTTGCGGGTTTTTCACAGTCTGAAAAAGAGAGTTGAGACCTCATGTTGGCAGTCCCTCATGAATCCTGTCCATTACCTCATGTGGATACTGTGATGTGTATCTGCACTACTGGTTGAGGTACTGAGGATGGAGAAGTTGGGAGCCCTGGCCTGAAGAACCCCAGTACCCCTGGAGGATGTTCCAGAGCACATGAACATGAAGCTTACCTGCCCAGGGTGTGGAAAGAAGGGAAAGGATATCATCTTCCTAGAGTGTGACGCCCCACTCAGGACATTTATCCACAGTTCTGCTGAGGTCCCCACTGTGCTGGCTGTGGAACTGAGACCTGCTCCCTGCATAGCCCTAATCTCCACCCCTCCACGGCCCTAAGCCCCATTGTTACTGCCCATGGTTCCTCCCTGCTTCAGTTCAGTACATTGTGCTCAACCAGTAGATACATTTCTGGAGCATGGCCTTCGTCCTAACTCCCGCCCCCAGAACTTTCTGTTTCTTCTTCTGCATTTCACCTTCAATCTGGCCAGCTCAGAAGCCTGAATGAAGTTCTGCAGGCTGAACTGAAAATGCCGAGGTGTTCGGGTACATGGTGAGTTCCCTGTGAGTGGGGTCTCCACTGACAAAAGTGCTCACGAGGCCTCTCTGTGGTGGCCACATTTAGTTAGGACTTTGAGGTTTCTCATGGCACTCTCTTGGTGCATGGTCTAAAGCGTTCATAAAATTCCAGAATATGGTCTGTGCATGGCGCTGTGAGGCTGGAAGGCCTGGACCCTACTTCTTCTCTCTGAGGCGTTTGTTCTGTGCAGGTTACCCTCATATCTGAGCATCTGCTTCTGTTGAATGATGGAAAGTATTTGGGGACTGCAGAGCGTGTGCAATGTGCAGGACAGTCCTCAGGTGGTAGGTATTAAAGGTTAGCAGTTTACTCTTGGATCGTGATTCACTTTGGGTTACATCTTGGAATCTGTTGGAGCCATCAATCCTTGTTTGCTTTTTTTCCCCTCAGGGCATCCACTTTTTCTGTCCCATTTCCTAATAGAATTATCGTGGAGCCTTTGTAGTGCTGTCTGTGACCTGCCTCTGATCTCACTGGTGTGTGTCCTGTCCTAAGGTGACTCCATGCTCTGGTGCTTACCTCCGTGTTGGAGCGTGATAGTGAAATGCTGGGGTTCAGACATTCTCCATCTTTGTCCTCTTCCACATGTCGTTGGCCCTTGTGTGTTGTAAGCACTGCTACAGATCTTTGAGCGATAACTTTTCCTTGTCTTGATGATTACAGAGTATGGAAATCTTTTGAGTGCTTTAAACAGTGAGCATAGCATACTTTATTTTAATATCTATTAGCAAGATTTTAATAGTTTTCTTTAAACAAATGTTCCAGTGCTTGTGCCCATATTCTTCACAGATATTTTCTTTGTTTTAATGTTTTTGTAGATGTCATTTAAAACCCTTTGGGTCTCCAAATTTTAGAAAAAAATCTCCTTAATTGTTTCTAATATAATGAATTTTATTGGGATTTTACATTCTTAATTTTCTATTCAAATACTTTGTACAGAGTTTCTAATATTTAGAGACGATTTTTATCTGGAATATGTTGTGATGAGGTGAGCAGGCCTGCTTTTTGTCCTGTCTGGCTCCCGCACGGCTAAGCTTAGCCCCAGAAATAATAACACAGAAACTATATTCATTTAAACACTGCCTGGTCCATTATTTCCAGCCTCTTATTGGCTAATTCTCATATCTTGATTAACCCATTTCTAATAATCTGTGTAGCACCACGACGTGGTGGCTTACCAGGAAGATTCTAACCTATGTCCATCTTGGGCTGGAGCTTCATGGCGTCTGCCTGACTCTGCTTTCTACCCAGCATTCTGTTCTGTCTACTTCACCTACCAAATTTTCTGCCCTATCAAAAAGCCAAGGCAGTTTCTTTATTTAACCAATGAAATCAACACAAAACAGAAGACACTCCTACATGAGGAATATGGAGTATTTCTTGTATCAAATATGTCACTTTTAATGGAAGATAATCCAGAGGTATTTTTTGTTTAATGGAATGCAATTAACTAAACAGTTCATAATTAGACAAAATGCAGAAAACATTGACTGTGGAGTGTTCAGCCATAAATGAGATATCTGTGTCATATGATCCCCCTTCCCTCTACTCCTCTACACTCTGGTCTACCTCACCCCAACTCCACCAAGATTCAGGGAACTTTGTAAATAGAAGGCAAGGATAATATAAGACTTAAAGTCAGGGAAAGCCAGGACTGACAGTATCTTCTGCTTATCACAGAATCACTTACTTTTGAACTTGTAGCACATAAGCTGCAGACCATCAAGTCAGTCAATAATCTAGCATGGTTGGGAGAGGGGGTCATGAGTCTGCACACCTCCTTGAAAAGTTATGGACAGTTGATAGATTTGGGGGTTGGGGAGAATTGACTTTTTCTTAAAGTGTGGCCTTAGTCTGTCATGCTCCTGTGGTTGGCCCTACACCCAGGATTGCACATTTGTTTCAGTGGATTATTAAAGAAAAACAAAGAGGACACAGAGTTTGGAGGGGTGGAAAGGTAGATGGTGAACATAGGAAGAGTTAAGGGAGGAGTGGGGTCTGAATATTTTAAAAACTCATTGTATTGATGCCTCACAGGGTTGATAAAAATATACAAAAAAGGGGACATGGCTGGGATGGGTCTGAGAGGAACTGGGGGAGGAGTCAGGTAGAGTATTATCAAAATACATTGCTTGCATATATAAAATTCTCAAAGAATTAATAAAAATATACTAAAATATATAACCAAATGACATTCGTTTACTTCCTCCCTTTCAATCTGTATGCCTTTTTATTTATTTTGAGTGTTTTTTTGTTTCTATGTGGCAGCTATGGCCTAAAGTTTAATGTATGCATATGTTTTAATTTGTATAGAGAGACATTCGAGCTCATATCTGATTTTTTGGATGGAGTATTCTGTCTTTTCAATATCACATGTTTTCTTTCATCCATACAATCTAATTAATGTGTACATGTCTATAGACATACATACATCAAAGCTAAAGAGACAACATTTAGAGAAAGAAAAGAAACTAAAGTGTGGTAGAAACAAGAGAGGAAAATAAAGATGAATATATTTCTTCTCATGTATAGAGTCTTCATTCAATTGTATGTGTATACATGTATGTGTGTGTGTGCATGTGCACGTATATAACATGAAAGTAGAAGAGGAACTGTTTGGGGGTAAGAAGAGGACTGGGTGGAAGATGAGCACGTGAGTGCAATGGAGGGATATATGAGTAAAGCACAGTGCTAACCATGTGAAAATGTCAGAATTCATCCATCATTTTGAATGCTAAATAAAAATTATAAGATAATAAGACTATAAAAGTTAATGAAAAAGAATTATTTACCTTTTCACCAGTAAGTATATTTCTAGCAATGGATTTTTTTTTGTAGATGCATTTTATTGGATTGAGGCTATGTCCTTGTGCCCCTACAATGCCAACTTTTTAATCTGATATTTATCATGAGGGGGCTTTTATGTTGTTAAATATCTTTTCTGTTATACATCTTGGTAACTGCTGTCCTTTTATTTTATACCACTAATACAGTAAAATTCATTGGTGGGTCTTTTTGAGACAAGGTCTCACTCTAGCCCAAGCTATCATGGAATTCATTGTGTAGTCAAGGCTGACCTCAAATCTGTTGGAATCCAGTTGTCTGAACCTTCTGAATGCTGGGGTGTGTGCATATGCCATTAGACCAAGCTTTAGCATTGGTATTTAAATGAAAGTCATCTTGCATTTCTAGGGTAAGCTATGTTTGATGTTGGATGTTTTTCATACATTCTTTAAATCAAACTGCTAAAATTTCATGAGAGAGGTTTGCATCTATGTTCATGAGGAATATCGGTCAGTAATACTACCTGTGGCATCTTTTATTTCTTCATGGAAGTAATGTTGAACACATTAAATAAGTAGGGAAGTTCTTTCTTTTACTTTCTAAAAAATCTATTGTCAGATTGCTTTGGCATTTTGTTCATTGGACATAATTAATACCAGTGATGATTGAGGCATGTGTTGAGTCAATGAATAAAGTATGACATTTCAGTGAGGCAAGTCACAGTGGCTGGGGAAACTTGATAGATTCAACTTAGTCCCAACACAGCAGTAGATTGCTTGTCCAAATAAGGGGATAAAAGCATTGTTGCCTCTTCAAGTCTTAGGAATGTCAAAATCGTGCCTTCTTTTCCTATGTATAGTGTCTGGGAGACCTCTTCTATATGTAACTAATGTTAGGTCTACAAATCCCCCTGTTTTAGGGAACTACACAAGGCCTTGTCTGTTGTGAGTGCCTTCAAGAAGAAACAGATAAAGAGACGCCTAGTTCGGAGACAGAGAAGGATGATGATGGCGGCTGCCTCTAATGCACACATGCATGTCAAAAAATTGACTATGGAAGAAGGAGTTTGCAGTAAGTGTCTTTCACTAGATAGGGTCCCTGAACTTGTATTTTTGTAACCAGTCCCATCACTGACTTGCAGTGTAACCTTCAGCAACAACTCTCTGATGTATAAAAAAAATCATTGTCAGGTGCCAAAGTGTTTACAGGAAGGAATGGATTTGGCAAGGCATTAGGGAGCAGAAAAGATCAGTAATGACATGAGATTTTAGTATAGGTGTGGGGTATTTTAGAAAGGGGACGGGAGGGGAGGAAGTCTCAACCCTGTGTGACCATTATTTTATAGCTGGAAAGAACACTATGCATCAGCTCCAGGTCAAGGTTGACGCAGCAACCCAGGAGGTAAGAAGAGTCTGTTGCCCAAGGGGAATTTTCCTATCAGCCATTGCCCAGACCCTTTCCAGTATATCCCAAAGACAGTTTCCATTTCTAACCCTATGACCTACTCCTCTTGTGGCACTGGAAAAATCACTTCTCTCTGGACCTCAGTGTTCTCAAATCAGAGTAAAATGTAAGGTTGGATGGTCTTCAAGGTTCCCACAGCTTGGAATTCTGTGTTCTTATTTTCATCCAAAACTATACTCATTCTTAATCTTTCCATGAACAACTGGGTGTCTGATCCTTATCTTTGATCTCTGCCTCTTCAGGAGAGCTCTAAGGGGCCTGTGCCGCTGAGTCAGCCCCCAGAACTAACATCTATGCCATATACTCCAGAGGCCACGGGGCAACAACTGGCAGTTTCCCTTTCAGGGGAGCTCCATGGGCTCTCTACCATGCCGAGCATGTGAGTAGGACAAGGAACATAGAATGTACTGTGTTTGGGGATTTCCAACTTTGTGTTTAGTGCCATGGGTGTTAGCAGCAGGAGAATGACAATAGGAAGAAGGAGGTAAAGGAGCAAGGGAAGGAGAAATTAGCAAGGGTAGAAAACTTTCAGCATTGGCACTTTCTATCCAAGAGGATCTGCACAAGTAGTTTTCCAAGTCTCCATTTCCCAGCAAGCATGTTGGTGGACATAGTCTATATCTATACCATTGAAAAGAGAACTAACACAAGGTCTACCACATAGTAGGTCTTCAAAGTGTTGAGAATGTTATTACTTTTTGACAGATAGGGAAGGAAGGTCCTGCTGAAATCTGGGAGCTTTGTAAGGAGGTTTCACAGGGCCTCAGGGGTCTATCCAAAGGACAGTGAACCTGAATTATCTTTCGTGGCCAGAGCTAATTGGGTAAAGTGGGGGCAAGATGCAGCCACTGAAAAAGGATGGTACTCACAATGCCTTCAGCTGCTTTCAGACTAAAACATAGACACTATGATTCATCATCATCATTTTCACTCTAGCCCTGGGAGGAAAAAGCCAGTATAAACTATTGTTTCTGGGATGCAGGTAAAAGGGATGCTGAAAATGAGTCGGCCAATAGAAAGGGCTTGCCCAAAGCACAAGGTTAAATATCCATGCAATCATTTGGATTCCCAAATCTCAGTATTGCAGATTCCTGCTACTCTGTCTACTGGTAGGGTATTTCTATGAGAACCTTTCTTTGGGGGGTGTGTGGTTGAGATCGGGTTTATCAGTAGCTTTTGGAGCCTGTCATAGAACTAGCTCTTGTAGACTAGGCTGGCCTTGAACTCACAGAGATCTGCCTGCCTCTGCCTCCCAAGTGCTGGGATTAAATGTGTGTGCCACCACTACCAGGCTTCATGAGAACTTTTAATACCTTGGCCCTTCCTCTTCTTACAGGTGCCCAAGCCTGATGCTTCAGCCCTGTGCCACTACCGACCCTATGCTACTGCAGTCACAGGTCCTGGTAAAGACACGGGATTCAGAACAATGGGAGGAAATAAGTTTTGGAGATGTGAACACAAGTAGACTGGGCAGAGTGGGGGGCATCTGGGCAGCAGGTGCTAGAGGGTTACTTATCATAGAAGAGGACACACATTTCCCTAGTCTTCATTTTCTCACCCTTTCTTCTGCAGGGCCCCAGTGCCTCCAACCAGGCTTCAGTTTCTGCTTCCTTGGAGTGGCAGGAGATGCTGGAGGCTGCTGAAGCTCTGATGACTCTGAAAAATTCTTCGCAGACACGTCACCAGCCCTGTGGTGTACCAGGTATGTGGGGATATTTGGCAGACAGAAAGCTGTGAGATGAGTTATTGGTAGCTATCTAGAAACCCAGAGTTGGTGTTTTTAACTACCTTGGAGCCAAGCACTCAAGTTCCTAAGGCTGACTTGAGCGATGGTGCCTAGGGGTTACTCAGTGAATCTTCAGGTCACTAAATGTTTTGCTCTATAAAAATTGCCCAGTGCCCTGACATCAAGACACAGGTAGACTGAGGTCCCTGAGATAGCAAAATCTTACTCCAGGGGAAGCAGCATATCAAGTAGAAGGAATAGAACTGGATATAATGGTTCCCAATGCATGGCTGTGTCCCAGTCCACTGTAGACTGAGAAGAACCAGTAGAACATGCACAGAGGATAAGGGTCTGGCGTGGAACGAGATCATGATGGCCACTTGAAAGCATTTCCAATGTAGATACAGAGCCTGAACAGCCTTATCAGGTAGAATTTTACCAGTGAATTTCAGTGGTCAATCCAAACAGGAAGGGCTTCCTGAGATCAGAGGAGTATTACATGGTTGGGGAGGCTGAGGTGGAGTCTGGGCACTACTGAGACAAAAACACCAATGGATATCGGCTTGTGGGTGGGAAGCCACTCTGGGTGGACATGCTGGAACAAAAGGCAATTAATGAAACTATAGAGAGATTGTCACTGAGGTCTAGCAGAGTGGGTAATGTAGGCTAGGCCAGCAAATCTGTGGGGTGAGGAGATAGAGAATTTCTTCAGTGAGGATCATATCTAGAAATCCCAGGTTTGACCAAAAGAGATTGCTGGCTGTACCTGAGGGATGGTAGAGCAAATACCAGAGATAAGGAGGTCTGATGGGGATTGGTATATTCCTGGTCTCTCTGACAAATCTGAGATTGTTTGAGACCCAACAAAGGTGAAGAGAGAGCTGAGGAGAGTATCATGTATGTGATCTGACTCTGGTCTTTGTTTTTCTGTCTTTAGGTCCTGCTGGAGAGAGGGGACTGCAGCTGGCCAGCCCCACAATGCCACCTCGGCCTGCTAGCTCTGGTTCACTGCCTTCTGGACATCTGGATTGCTTGTCCCTCTTGACCCAAGAACCCAGACTGTGAGGCCTTGCTAGAGCACTGCCTGTTTGATTCCTGTTTCTGAATTTGCAAAATGGCTCCTGCCCAAAGTGCTTAATGTGTTTTTTAAGCATTCAGGTATTTTATAAGCTTTCAGATCCTTTTTATGATGTAGGGCAATTACTTGGCTTTCCTATATTCTTTATCCCCATCCTTTATTTCTTTGGAAGCTTGGGGCTTTTTATGTGTCTTATAAAATGCTTTGTGCAATTTAATATGATCAATCAATCTATCAGTGGGGTTCTGAGTGGTATCAAATACCAGTGTTTTCCTTTGTGTGCACTTGCACACTTATCTGTGCACTACTGTACTTACATATGTATGTGGAAACATGAGGATTTTTCACATTGTATCTAGATTTGTGTGTTACCAGAAATAAATAATTTTATAAGGCACTAAGAAGTATGGGTTGTTTCTTAAGTGGCATATGACAAATATCAAGGAAGACTACGTAAACAGTTATCTAGAAATTTATTCTATTGAAGCATCAAGTAGGAGGTTTAAAAGAGCAAATATCAGTTACAATGTCTTTCAGAATTGCACAGCCCCTTTATTTGCTACCAAAGTCAACATTGTGTAGTATTCAGTGGTCTTCTTCATCCCTGGATGAGGTTCTGTGTCCTCTAATAATGTTTGAACTCATTGCAGAAGTAGAGATCCTATCAGACAGACAGAAATTTCAACCAGACTTTGTTGCATGAACTCTTTGCTTCCAAACCTTTCCTCATTCCATCACAAATGATTGTTGATGACATCTATTTATACTATTTCTTCTTTCCTGATGCTATGCTAATCAGAATTTTGATATTTTCCATATGATGATGGAATCAGTTAGGATATGGAGCAAGACTGAAGAACATCTCACTTCCCTTCTACTCCCTTGAGTAATTACATGGATAAATGATCCCTAAGTCCATTCATTCCCAATGACGGATGTTTAAGGTCAAGTATTCTTGAAGGAGTATGTGAGGAATAGCCAAGGTCCTGCTATAACAGAGTTGGTTCCATAGCTGAGTTATTCTTTTTGGATTTGTAGACACCACTAGGCAATGTTTCCCATTCTGAATGCACAGAAGTTATGTATGGTGAGTGCAATACTTATATGATCTATAAACAATTATCAGTATTTAACTTTTTTGTTGAAATCTATTTAAGATTTCTATTCTGAGCCAGGCGGTGGTTGTGCATGCCTTTAATCCCAGAACTTGGGAGGCAAAGGTAGGCAGTTCTCTCTGAGTTTAAAACCAGCCTAGTCTACAAGAGTTAGTTCCAGGACAGGCTCCAAAGCTACAGAGAAACCCTGTCTCAAAAAACCAAAAAAAAAAAAAAAAGATTTCTATTCAGGTATAGTGTGAAGAAGACGTCCAGTTATACAGATACCATGAAGTAAACATTTTCCAAAGTAAGTGGCATTCATATTATGATAGTCAAGAATACATGGACTCCAAGACCCATGAGAAGTGTAGAGGTCATTTGAGAAGTCACAGCACATAGACCATGATTAAAACAAGAAAGAATTCTAGCTCTGGTTGTAGGAAAATTCTCAAGTCTGTCTCTTTATGCTCCTATCTCTACTATACATAAGGTAGAAAAACCAGGAGAAATCTGGAACACTTAGCCCCTAAGTTAATAGTGAGAATGACCTGGTAGACTGGCCTATGAATTCAATGTTCTGGGTTATAGAGCAGTTATATGGCAAACCAGTTTCTATCTTGCCTGATTTGAAAGGCTGAAGGAAATTGATTGGCCATTGGAAGCCCCTTACAACAGGCCAGAAACATTTAAGAGCTGAAGGTCTAAATGCAGATATCATGTGAACAAGAAACTACCAAAGATTATACAAGTAACTGAGTGTCTGGCCCATTGGCAACAGTCTTCCTATATGCTAAGCCAGGGTGCAGTCTTGGAAAAGTGTTTTCTTTAAAACCTTCAAATCCAAACAAAACATTAAAAGGCATATATATTAACAGAGAAGGATGAAAACTCCAAAAGTTGTACTGAAAGAAACTCAGAACTAGGAGAGACATCAAAAAGAACAGAAAAAAAATCACCCTAACAATGTTTGATAAGTTAAAAGTCAACACAGAGAGTCAAAACAATGTATAAAATAACAACAAAATGAAGACAGAAGTCAACATTTTTATTAGATCTTTTTATTTTATGTATGAGTGTTTTGTCTGAATAAATGCATATGTTTCACATCCGTGTTTAGTACCTGTGGAGATTCAGAAGATGGTAAGATGGTATCGGATTCCCTGGAACTTCAGGTAACTGTAAAGATGTTTGTGAACCACCATGTGGGTGCTGGGAGTCAAATGCAGGTCTTCTGCAAGAACAGGCTTCTTTCCAGGCCCTGCAGTTTCTGATTTTAAACCACTGTATAAAGTTACAATTATCAAAGTGTCTGGGATTGGGCATACAAAAAAGACAAACAGTCCAGGAGAAAATCGTAGTGCCAAGAAATAAATTCCTACCCATATGGTTAAATGACCTTTGACAGTGGGCCCACTGGATGAAGGACAGTACTGCCTCAATATGACATATTGGAAAACCACATGGAAAAAATGCGGTTGGTACATTGCATCATCTAAAAATTGTCTGAAAAGAATTAAGGCACAAGAAGAAAAAAAGTTGTTGAATTTAAATTGGTCTGCCTTTTCTCAGAACAAGATGAAAATGAAATATTCCTGTTGTTTTCATATCATCTTTGATTATTGTGATCATTGCTTTGGAAATAATTTAATTTGTGTTCAATTGTGATTGAAATAAACTAATTTAAAATCATTTCAGATTTTCATAATACTTAATAATACAGTGACTCTCCAAATTTCTGTAGCATTTGTATTACTTTTGAAGTGATGCTCATGCATAACCATGTATGATTATTGATCACCTTGTAAGCAAATAGAAGAATAATTTGAGTGATTAGTTTCATACCTGTGTAAAGCAAGCAAAAGAAAACAATATGAGATATATAGCACCAATATATGTAGGTTAAGATCAATACCAATAAGATCTCCATAAAGAGATTTGACTTTTTTATTCAGTTTACTCTTTTCTATCTCTTTTATTCAGTTTACTTTTTAAATATCACTTAATTGTTACAAAGGATGTTGACTTCATTGTGAAAATGAAGGAAGGCCATGAATTTGAAAGAGACCAAGGAATGGCATATAGAAGGGTTTGGAGGGAGGAAAGGAAAAGGGGAAATAATGTAATATATTATAATCTGTGATGGTTTGAATGAGAATGACCCCCATAAGTTTATATGTTTGAATGTCTAGGTCTCAGTTGGTAGACTGTTTAAGAAAGATTAGCAAAAAGGTATGACCTTATTGGAGAAGGTGTGTCACTGAGGGTGAAGGATAGGCTTTTTATGTTTTAAAATTCTGTGCCAGACCCAGTTTTTTTTTCTCTTCCAGCAATTTACAGTTCAGATGTAAGTTCTCAGCTACTGCTCCAGAGCCATACTTGCCTGCCTGCTGACACAGAGTCTCCACTGTAATGATCACAGACTAACCTAAGCCTCTAAAACTATAAGCAAGTATCCAATTAAATGTATCTTCTATAAGTTGTCTTGGTCATAGTATTTTGTCATGCTGATAGAACAGTAACTAAGACATAACCACCAAATAGAAGCAATTTTTCAAGCCATAAAAACTGATCAATTATTGCCTTCTTTGTGCATTTTTATGTGAAATGAGGTCTTCCTATATTCCTAGGTTGGCTTTGAACTCTTGACTAAAGTGATCCTCTCACTTTATTAAAGCTTAAATATTTTATTTCATGGTTTATTCAGTTTCTAATTTTGGTGAGGAGTTTCTGAGATTGTTTTTTGTTTTGTTTAGAGCTAATGAGCCAGGCAGCATTTAAATAAATAGAGTTTCTTTTTTAATTAAATTTATTTATTTATTTATTAAATATTTCTGCCTCCTCCTTGCCACTGCCTCCCATTTCCCTCCCCCTCCCCCTGATCAAGTCCCCCTCCCCCATTCAAGTCCACCTACTCATCAGCCCAAAGAGCAATCAGGGTTCCCTGAACTGTGGGAAGTCCAAGGACCACCCACCTCAATCGAGGTCTAGTAAGGTGAGCATCTAAACTGCCTAGGCTGCCCCCCAAAGCCAGTACGTGCAGTAGGATCAAAAGCCCATTGCCATTGTTCTTGAGTTTTCAGTAGTCCTCATTGTCCACTATGTTCAGCCAGTCCGATTTTATCCCAGGCTTTTTCAGACCCGGGCCAGCTGGCCTTGGTGAGTTCCCGATAGAACATCCCCATTGTCTCAGTGTGTGCGGTCCCCCGGGGTCCTGAGTTCCTTGCTCGTGCTCTCTCTCCTTCTGCTCCTGATTTGGACCTTGAGATTTCAGTCCGGGGGGGGTTAATCCAACCCACCCACCCCCCAATTTTCCTTTTTTTTTTATAAAAAAAACCTTATTTTTAAAAAAAAAAAAATTAATTATTTTTTTTTTTTTTTTTTTTTTTTTTTTTTTTAAAAAAAACAAAAACAAAAAAAAATCTTTAATTTAAAAAAAAAAAAAAAAAAAAAAAAAAAAAAAAAAATAAAAAATTATTTTTCAATAAAAAAAAAAAAAGTATTTTTTTTTTTATTTTTAAAAGAAAAGAAAAAAAAAAAAAAAATTTTTGTGGAAAGAAAAAAAAAAAAAAAAAAAAAAAAAATGGAATTTTTACTTATTTTTTTTTTTATATAAAAAAAAAAAATTTTTTTTTTAAAAAAATATTTTTTAAAAAAAAAAAAAAAAAAAGAAAAACCAAAAAAAAACTTATAGGCACATCCTCCTGAATATTAACCTTCATCAGGCAATGAAAGGAGACAGAGACAGAGACCCACATTGGAGCAAGGTAATTCTTATAAAAGACAGAATTTAATTGTGAGCTTGCCTATAGTATTGGAGGGTTAGTCATTATCATTAAGGTGCGGGCATGGCAGGGGCCATAGTGGGAACATGGTGATATTCGTGATTCTGGAGTCATACCTCCTAATCCTTAGAAATCCTTTCAAAGAGTTCCACTCCTTAGTGACTAAGCATTAAAATATATGAGCATATGGGGAGAATTTTTGCGTCGATATTCATGAGTCAGATAGGCCTGTAATTCTCTTTCTTGGTTGGGTCTTTGTGTGGTTTTGGTATCAGGGTAACTGTAGCTTCATAAAAGGAATTTGACAATGACTCTTCTGTTTCTGTATTGTGAAATACATTAAGAAGTATAGGTATTAGGTGTTCTTGGAAGTTCTGGTAGAATTCTGCATTGAAACCATCTGGTCCTGGGCTTTTTTTAGTAGGGAGGTTTTTGATAACGGTTTCTAATTCTTCGCGACTAACAGGTCTATTTAGATTGTTCACCTGGTCCTGGTTTAACTTTGGTATATGGTATTTATCTAAAAATTTTCCATTTCTTTTGCATTTTCCAGTTTTGTGGCATACAGGCTTTTGTAGTAAGATCTAATGATTCTCTGAATTTCCTCTGTGTCTGTGGTTATGTCCCCGTTTCATTTCTGATCTTATTAATTTGCATATTCTCTCTCTGCCGTTTGATTAGTTTGGATAGGGGTTTATCAATCTTGTTGATTTTTCTCCAGCAACCAACTTTTTGTTTCATTGATTCTTTGGATTGTTTTCTGTGTTTCTATTTTGTTGATTTCTGCCCTCAGTTTGATTATTTCCAGTCTTGTAATCCTCCTAGGTGAATCTGCTTCTTTTTTTTCTAGAGCTTTCAGGTGGGCTGTTAAGTCTCCAATGTATGCTTTCTCTGTTTTCTTTAAGTGGACACTTAGTGTTATGAACTTTCCTCTTAGGACTGCTTTCATAGTGTCCCATAAGTTTGAGTAGGTTGTTTCTTTATTTTCATTGAATTCAAGGAAGACTTTAATTTCTTCATTTCTTCCTTGATCCATGTGTGGTTCAGTAGTTAACTGTTTAGTTTCCATGAGTTTGTAGGCTTTCTGGGGGTAGCATTGTTGTTGAATTCTAACTTTAATCCATGGTGATCTGATAAGACACAGCAGGTTACTAATATTTTTTTGTAACTGTGGAAGTTTGCTTTGTTACCGAGTATGTGGTCAATTTTCAAGAACGTTCCATGAGCTGCAGAGAAGAATGTATATTCTTTCCTATTTGCATGGAATGCCCTATAGATGTGTGTTAAGTCCATTTGATTCATTACCTCCATTAATTCTCTTATTTCTCAGTTAGGATTTCTGTCTGATTGACCTGTCCATTGGTGAGAGGGGAGTGTTGAAGTCTCCTACTATAAGTGTGTGCGGTTTGATGGCAGCCTTGAGTTTTAGTAATGTTTCTTTCACGTATGTGGGTGCTTTTATATTAGGGGCATAGATATTCAGGATTGAGACTTCCTCCTGATGAATTGTTCCTATTATGAGCATAAAATGTCCCTCTCTATCTCTTCTGATTGATTTAAGTTTGAAGTCCACTTTGTTAGAAATTAGTGTGGCCACACCTGCTTGTTTCTTAGGTCCATTTGCTTGATAAACCTTTTCCCATCACTTTACTCTGAGTAGGTGCCTGTCTTTGTATTTGAGGTGTGTTTCTTGTAAACAGCAGAATGTTGAATCCTGTTTTTGTATCCAATCTCTTAGCCTATGACTTTTTATAGATGAGTTGAGTCCATTGACATTAAATGATATTAATGACCAGTGGTTGTTAACTTTGGTCACTTTTTTTTTAGTAGTAGAGTTTGTGTGTTTCCTTTCTTTGAGTTGTTTTTGTGAAGAGTCTCTAGATGTTTGAGTTATTGTGGTCATTGTTGGACTCCTTGGTTTGTGATTTTCCTTCTATTACTTTCTCTAATGCTGGATTTGTGGCTACGTATTGTTAAAATTTGTTTTTATCCTGGAAAATTTTGTTTTCTCCATTGATAGTGAACCAAAGCTTGGCTGGGTATAGTAGTCTGGGCTTGCATCCATGGTCTCCTAGTTTCTGCCGTACCTCTATCCAGGACCTTCTGGCTTTCATGGTTTCCATAGAGAAGTCAGGTGTAAGTCTGATAGGTTTACCTTTGTAAGTAACTTGGCCTTTTTCCTTTGCAGCTCTTAATATTCTTTCTTTATTCTGTATGTTTTGTGTTTTGGTTATTATATGGTGAGGAGATTTTTTTTGTCCAGTCTATTCGGTGTTCTGTATGCTTCTTGAACCTTCAAAGGAATATCTTTCTTTAGGTTGGGAAAGTTTTCTTCTATAATTTTATTAAATATATTTTCTGGACCATTGAGCTGTACTTCTTCTATCCTAATTATTCTTAGGTTTGTTCTTTTTATTGTGTCCCATATTTCCTGAATGTTTTGTGATGAGAATTTGTGTGTTTTGCTGTTTTCTTTGATCAGTGTGTTTATTTTCTCTATGGTATCTTCAGTGTCTGACATTCTTTCTTCTATCTCTTGTAATCTGTTGGTAGTACTTGTCTCTGTAGTTCCTGTTCGTTTACCCAGATATCCCATCTCCATCCTTCCCTCGGTTTGTGTTTTCTTCATTACTTCCATTTCATTCTTCAAGTCTTGAACCACTTCACTTACCTGTTTGATTGCTTTTTCTTCTTTCTCTTGGTTTTCTTGGGTATTTTTGAGCGATTTATTCATTTCCTCTACCTTTTTGTTTGTAATCTCTAATTGTTTATGGCAGTTTTCACCTCCTGTTTAAGGTCTTCTATTATTTTCATATAATTCACTTTTGAATCGATTTCTTCTAATTCTTCTGTAGTAGGGTGTACAATTCTTCTTATTTCGGGATCCCTGGATTCTGGTGATGTCATGTTGCCTTTCAGGTTGTTGGAGGAATTCTTGCATTGGTGCCTTCCCATCTCTTCCTTCAATTGGAGCCAGGAGAGGCCTGGTGTCTTGGTCCAGTCTTTGCTGTGACTGACCCTCTGGGTGTATCTCTTCAGTGTAGAAGCAGGAAAAATCCTTTAAAGGAATGAAAGAGAAGAAAAAAGTTATAAGAATTTAATAAATCCCTCAAGGATACCCAATAAAACCAAGAAAAATCATTCAAACAGGTGAAGGAACCAGTTTAAGACTTGAAAACCGAAATATAGGTAATGGAGAAAACACAACTGAAAGATGGTGGGATATGGAAAATCTGGGTAAATGAACGGGAACTACAGAGACAAGTATAACCAACGGAATACATGAGGTAGAAGAAAGAATATCAGGATACAATAGAGGAAATAGACTCATTGATCAAAGAATACAGCAAAACCAACAAAGTCTCTTAACACTTGTGGACACTTTTACAGGATGGATAGAGGCATTTCCGTCTCCAGGGAAACAGCAGGTATGATGGCTCAGGGTCATGGAGCTCATGTCAGAAGCTCTCAACATATCCTAGTCAATGGGACACATCAAACAGTAACTAACCAAGCTCTCCATTGAACTCAGTTTATGTTGGCCCTCCCTTCTTTCCATTGCCCTGACTAGTCTCAGGGCCAGCCACCCCAAGTTCCCCTGAGTTGCTTTATGGCAAGCCCTTTCTTTTTAACCATCACCTCCCAGTTCAAACTCCTCCACTGGCAGTGTACCTACCTTACCCCTCTCTTTTAAGGTCCCTTCTCCATTCACACACTGACAGTTGTCTTCCTGCCACCACACCAGTGGACCCTAATGCCCCTAATCCTGCACCGCTCTCCCCAGAGGACAGAGTACTCCTCAAACACTTAACTCCTAGGTTTCTTGAAACTCGATGGACAGGACCTCACACTGTAATGCTCACCACCCCCTTGGCTGCCAAGCTCCTGGGACACCCATGCTGGTACCATCTCTCTAGGCTCAAGCAGGCACCTACTCAGGACACTTGGTCTGTCCAACAGACAGGACCTTCCACACTCCAGTTTTCCAGGATGCCACAATGAAGGGCGTACTTGCTACTCATTCTGGCACGCTCATCTTTAGTGATAACAATTTTTTCCCTAGACACCTGCCTTCTCATCTCCCCCAAGGAACAGTAGCCTGCCTTATCAGGGATGACTGTTCATAGGATGCCTTTCCAGCCACATCTCTTTCTAAACGTGGACACCAGGCTCTCCCCTTCCCCATGTCGCCTGTGCCCGCAGAAAGTAGGGAGATTTGAGTCTATGCCCTTTTTTCCCAAAGATAGCCTAAGTGCTTATCATAATTACCATTCCAATTTTCTGTCACACCTATATCCAAAGAGTTTGGAATGTTAAAAAATCATGTGTCAATAGTACACATAACCTAGACTCTGTATATTTTTCATTTTTATGTGGCTTATTATAATTTTTATTACTTTATTTTTTTACGAATCTCTCTCTCTCTCTTGTCCCTCTTCTAAAGAGGTAGCTGCTGCCTCTCTCTGTTGACCCATCTTTCTGTTTTCTCCTTTTCTCTCTCTCTCTCTCTCTCTGACTCTCTCTTCCTCCTTCTTCCTTTCCCACTTTTCCCTTTCCCCTCCATAACCCAGTAAATGAACAAATGAACTCTATACCCAAACTCAAGATAAGAATCTCAGTTTAATCGTTTTAAATTAAATTTTAGTCTATGACACTACCCTTTATCCTCCTTCCCTCAAGCTTATGTATATTTATCAAATCCATTGTGACCCATTTAGAGGCCTTTTTGTCTGAATCTGTCTATTGTATATCTGTAATCATTTTTCGACTAGGAGAGCTTTTTAAAATGTTTAGCAGGCATGGGTAGGATCACCACCACAGCTTTGGCTGATGACTCCACTTCACTTGCTTTTCTAATGTGGCAGGATACCAGCAAGAGTTATGCTTACCTCCCCAACTTTGGCAAGTTTCTAAGTCCATGCTGCTAAATATCATCAAGTAGCACACTGCTCATAAATCTCCTTTATCATAGGGTATCTCTGAGATTTTTGTCTGGGAAGAGCTGCGCGTTCCTGTGTTCTGGATGAATTTCAGTTCTGGTGTATTTCAAGCTTGGACAGCTCATGTTAAATCTACTCGCCAGAATATGATGTTAAGATGTTTTTTTAATGACTTATGGACAGAGAATTCCAGGTTTTGAATATTTGAGTGTTTATAGAATGGGGAGTTCAAATAGCAAGATGTTGTATGTAGCTTGTGCAGAACTATGTTCTGAGGTGCCATCCATTGGGTATCAAGGAGGAAAGTGATAACAGAGCACTCATAGAAGATACATTCCACAGTGTCTTGTGTAAGATATAAAACCATGGGCTGGAGAGATGGCTTAGCAGGTACCAGTGTTTATTGTACTTCCAAAGCAGGCAAGTTTGGTTATTCCACTCACATCAGGAGGTATATAAGTTCCTCTAACTCTGGCTCCAGAAGGACTAATACTTTCTTTTAGCCTCCATGGGCACCTGAACACACTTAATAAATGTGTTCGTGTGTGCCCATAGACACCCACAAGCACACACAATCTACAGGTTCTCTTTCATCTGTTGTTGTGACACATCTGGTATAGCAGTAGCATTGTTTACTGAGACGCTACAAAGGATCTGACTGGGCAGTGGATAGATGAAGCAATAGATCATGGGAAGGTGTACTTATCAATTGCTAATATTGAACAAACAACTGTTAACCCAGCACAGTTCTTTGAAGAAGCATGTGAACATAATTTATGGGAAGGTTTGAAAGGCTGAAATGGCAAGGTGAAACCTCAATCCCTGCAAAAGCCTGGTGGAACAAGCTATAAGAGTGTATGGTTTAGATAAAAGAGTGTTCCCTGTTTTGTTCTCTAGCTGGTTCTTCTCAAGCTAAAGAAGGTGAGGGAAATAGATCATTCCCTCAATTGTAGAGCTACACGTGAACATTTTTAATGAAATTCATTTGAAGATGATCTGGAAAATAGGGAGAGCAGAAGGCATGCATAAAGGAGATTTGCATGGAGATATTAAGGGTGTCAGTGAAGAAGGGGAACTGCTGTCTTCTTCCTGCATGATCCTCAAAGGTTGTCCCCACCCCAAAACACCACCACTATCAGGAGGAAGAACAGAAAAGTTGCCCAAGTTCAAACCCTGCTTTCCTCACGTGGTGCTCTGATCTGACCCTACAAATACGGTGCTCTACACAGTGTGTTCAAGAACCATTGTGAGCACGCCATGGGGCTCCTGCCTATAATCCCAGCACTCAAGTCTGAGTCGAGTAAGAGGACAGCCTGGGCTACACAGGAAGTAAAAGGCCATCCTGAGCTACATAACAAGATCATTTTTCAATGGAATTTTTAGGAGCTGGAGAGATGGGTGGGCAGTTCTAAAGACCCAGGTTTGATTCCCAGCTCCCATATTGGAAGCTCACAACCATCTACAATCAAATGTGGTCCCAGAGGGTCCACAAGGTCTTCCAGCTTCTGAGAGCACTGTACCCACGTGGTACACAGACATGAATGCAGGCAAGTCATACACATAGAATAAGACAGCAAATCTTTAAATAAATTTTAAAACAGAGCAAAATAAAAAAAGCCTAGGAAGCAACAAGTATCATGAAGTTAGGTAATATTCAGGGTAGCTACTCTAAAGTAATGAAGCTTCCGGTTCTAAATAGGGCCTGAGTTCAAATTATCCTATTTACCTGAAATTAACCAAAACAAGGTTTCAATGTGGGTTATGTATGTGTGGCTGCACATTCCCCTGTTTATGTGAGCATATTGGCGCCAGAGGTGGACTTTAGGTGTCTTGCTCAATCCCTCTTCACCTTCTTTCTTGAGACACTGTATTTCACTGAACCTGGATCTCACCAATTTGCATGAACTGATAAGCAAGTCCCAGCGTTCCTCTAGTCTCTGCCTCTCCAATGTAGGGACTGCAAGATCGTTTCTCCACAGTTGGCATTTTTATATGTGTTCTGTGGTTCAAACTCGGGTCCTCATGGTTTCTATGTACAGACTGAGCTATCGCTCCAGCCCACACATGATGACTAATTTCATTTGGTTTTTCAAGACAGGGTTTCTCTCTGCAGCCTTGGCTGTCCTAGAATTCACTCTGTAGGCCACCTTGGCCATGAACACAGAGAGATCTGCCAAGCACTGCCTCTCTACTGCTGGGATTAAAGACATGTGGCAAGACAGACACCCAGGTTTAGCCCCCACGTACCTGACTTTGAAAAGGTGAACAAGAGCTTTGCAAGGAGGTATGCTGAAAGTGCTGACACCTCGCATTTCCCGTGAAAAATGAGGAAACCTGGGTAAAGACTACTAGGGAGGGCAAGTCTCATTTCTCTCCCCAGAGATGCTGGGTGCTAACATGAATCACTAGAAGTCAGTGTGGGTCACAGAGCAACCATAAGGTCTGGACAAATTCAGGATGAGGGGAGTAAATCTGTAAGCTCATTGGTCCAGAACCATCATGGCCTGAGGAGAGAAAAAGGAGTGATGGCAGCTCATTGGTTGGAAACTGAGTTGCTTGAGGAAGGACATGCATCTTCCTCAGAACCGAGCTCCTTGCTTCTGATCCGCTGGACACTGAGGTACCCACAGGGCGGCATCAAAAATAAGATCTGCCCATTCCTTGCCTGTTCTCCTCCCTCCACCATCTCTGGGAACCCAGGTTCTTTAGCTCTTTGCCTCCTTACACAACTAAAGGGGAAAGGCTGAAGAGGTGACATCACTTACCCTGCCCACTCATGAGCACTGGTTGCCAGGGTTCCCAGCTTCAGGACCATGAAGGAGGCTCCTGCTCCTTTTGATGCAGGTGGGGCAGAAATGGATGGCTGGGTTTCCTGAGGGGAACCTGTGATCTTTGAACTACTGGAGGATCCAGACAGACACAGGGAGGATTTGCCAAGGAGGAGAAGATATGTGTGCCCATGTGCCACTGTGAAATGTGGAGAAGTATCTAGAAGTCTGGCCAGAGGCTATGGCAGAAGGCATGTGTTTTCTGGACTGCAGAGGGAGCATGCCGTCCTGAGATAAACAGCCTGGTGAGGAACTATCTCCTGGATTGAACATGGGATAACATTTGACCCTGCATCAAAAAAAAATTACAAAAGATTTGTTTCAGTAGCAGAAGAATATAGGGAGAAAGGAGGATGGAGGAGTTTAAATGTAAGATTTCCAAGATTCTAGAGGACAATAATATTTATTATTGTTATTATTATTATTGTCTTTACTGTGGTTATTATTGAAGACAAGTTGTTCTGGTGTTATGGGTTGTCATCAGACTCACCATTCTCCTGCCTCAGCTTCCTGTGTAGTGGGATTTCATGCAGGAGTCAGCCACCTTGGCTTGGGAAAAACATGATTTCATGAGGAGCAAGTGTTCAGTCACTTCCAAGGGGATAAAGGAATTATTAAGATTAAAGTGGGGCTTGAGGATGAACCATAATCCAGAGAGAAGGGAATACATGGTATCCCTTGAGATAATGACTACGTCCATTCACTTCCATACTGGTGGTCAGAAGTCAAGATAAATCAGGACATTAGGGAGACAATTAAACCAGGGATGCCAGTTGTCTTTGGCAGGGCACAGGACGAAGTAACAGAACAGAGAGTTGTGATTGCTGATGAAGATGTAGGAGCACCTGCCTCTGCCTCAAAGTGTGCGTGTGTGTGTGTCTGTGCATTTCTGTGTGTGATGTGTGTCTGTGTGTGAGTGTGTCTTTGTGTTTGCATGTGTGTGTGTGTGTGCATTTGAGTGTCCATGTGTATGTATACATGTGTGAATGGGTGCATGTCTCTGTTTTGTGTGAATGTGTGTGTCTCTTTATGTGTCTTGTTTCTTTGCATGTGCGTATGTGTGTTCATGTGTGTCTGTGTGTGCATGTGTGTGTATCTGTGTGTTCATCTGTGGGTCTGTGTGTGCATGTGTGTCTGTGTGTGTATGCATGTGTGTGCATGTTTGTACATGTGTGTGCATGTACGTGTTCATTTGTGTGTCTCTCTCTGTGTATGCATGTGTATGTGTATCTGCGTGTGTGCATGTGTGTGCATTTGTGTTCCTCTCTGTGTATATGTGACTGTTTTAGGGGCCATGAGTGGTGATGAGCAGGGAAAGTCATGATTTGGCTTCCATGGTGCTTGAGCGAACAGGTTGTTAGGAGAAGCTGAAGTGTGAGAGAGACCTGTATGATGAAGAGTCTGAGTGACCAGGTAAAATGAAGGGTAAGACAAAAACCATGGTAAAAAGAAGAGAGGGAAAATTGGTCCCAGTCATGAGCAGGATGGAGGACAGGAAGAGTCTAGGCACCAGAGACAGAGTTATCTGGTAGCAGTGTAAGTGCACTGGTGGGTAGGAATTCCGGCAGCCATTTTGTTGACCTGTCCTAACTGTAGTGCCACGGAACATGGAACTTGACAAATGTTCTGTTTCCTACTGGACTCGTGAGTAACTTAAAGCTGGACCAGATCACCAAAGAGGGGGTAAAACTTGTTCCCAGAAGACCTGTAGTTTGTTCTGACCGTGCCTAGCCATAGGATCAGAAGAAACTGGGGGTGTAACAGGTTTGTGCCTCTTCCAGTTGTGTACGTACACTGTCTCAGGCGTGTACTACATCTAGGGGAGAGGTCAGGCCTCCTGATGTATGTGTAACTAACTTGACTCTTTCAGTCCCTACTTCAGGGACTCTAGTGGGGTCTTATCTGCTGTGAGTTCTGTGAAGAACATAGAATACACAGAGAAATGGAATCTCACTTGAGGCTATGGCTACTAATGGCAACTCTCACGTGAATGTTAAGCAGTGTCTTGCCCAACCAGGAACCATGGGTGAGTGTCTTTGGCCATGGAGGGGGTCTCAGGTGGCAGGAGTAATCCTAAATGCTTCCATCACCAGCCATGCCACAGAATTGTCACTCGACCTTGTACAAACCCTCCCTCCCCAGACCTAACCTGTTCAAGTATACTATCTGTGCCAAGTATCACGTTTTTACAGAAAGGAGAGACATTGTGGGTGGGATATTAAAAGGACTGATGGTGACCCAAGTCCTCAGATTGGGGAGGGGGTGGATTTAGGTACTTTCAAGGGAATATGGTGGGAAGGGAGGCTCAGTCAAGCTCTGCATGGTCTTTTCCAGATGGGCAACAGGGCATCGTTCAGCAGCCTGAAGCCCTGCCTCACACAGTTGTGCAGCAGGTAAGGAAAGTAATTTGCTACAGGTAGAGGCTCTATACCAGAAGTCACTGTCCAGACAAATGCGAATGTGTCCTAAACGCTGAGATTCCAGTACCAATCCTCAGTGCATTGCGACCTTGGGAAAATAACTTCTCTTTGGGGCTCAGTGTCCTCCAGTAGAGGAATAAGCAAAAAGGTGAGTCTGTGTGGCTGGTCACCAAAGTCTTAAGAGCCCTGCCGTCCTCCATGGTCATCACCAAGGTCTTGAGAACCCTGCCATTGTCCATGGCTGTCACCATTTTAATACAGTTCTGTCCCTTGAGTCTTGGTGTTCAGACCTGATCTTCAACATGGACGTCTTTCTTTGCAGGACATCTCCCAGGTGCCTCTATTGCTACACTGACCCACAGTAATTGTACCTCTGAACTATGTTCCAGCGAATTTGAATCCTCAAATGACCATTACTTTCTTGTGGAATCTCAGCCAGCCGGTGACTGTACCTTGCGCATGAGTACAACAGAGACCATGGAGGCTGCTGTGGCTAATGGAACTGTCTCCAAACACGAGTTTGGTGCTGCAGCATTAGGAGCAGCAAGAAAGAGAAACAAGGGAGGAAGGAAAACATGGAACAAGAGGAGAGGAAAGAAAGGAAGGCAGAAGGAAGAGAGAGAGGGAGGAGGGAACGTAAGAAGGGAAGGAAGCAAGAAATAAGAAGGTAGGGGCAAAAGATCTAGGTGAATGACAGAGCTACATTTCAGCCTAACTTGCAAGAGAGGATCTTCCCAGATTTAGTATTTGCTGAATAACATGCTAGGGAAAGCATCCTTCTAAGTCACTCACTCCCTGTGGGCTTGCTTGGAAAATATTCTACACAATAACATTAAGGAGGACAAGCATATTGCATACAGCAGGCAGTGCACTACAAAATGCTGATACTATCCATCTACACTGAAATGAATGGACACGGGAGAAGGGTCTGCCGAAATCTGGAGGCATAGTCAAAAGGGCCAGAGAGGCCCAGTGAAATGATCCTGGCCCGCAGAGAATGTGTCTGCTAAATGAGCTATCTTATCCTTCATGATCGGTGGGGAGTGGACAAAGTGGAGGAAAGACCTAGTCTCTGCAGAGGACCATACTCTCATCTTTCCTGGTGCTGTGCAGATCAGAACAGCTGTTGGTCATCTTCAGTGTACCCAGGAAGGAGAGGGTTCACAAAAAGTAGTGTCTCTAGGAGGATTGAAGGAAGGAGGTTGGAGGGATAACAGGTCAAGTAGGGGGAGGGTCCATGCTAGGCCCAGGGGACTAGTGTCATTTGTCCTAGTGTCCACACTCATTCACAATCCCTCAGCCTGATCCCGCAGAGCCCCCGGCCCTCCATATGTGTTCATGGTAGTTGTCATCCAGAGTGTTTAGCCTCCTGGCTTCTTCCCTGCATGCTCTCAGGACCTCTAACATGATCTTGGAGCCCTGCATGTGCAGTATCCCGCTTGTTGTGCCGTCACACGACATGGTAAATGAGTGGGGTCTAGGTTCTTGGAAGGGATGGTCTTGGTGGATGAGAGGAGGAGAAGCTCACAGAGATGGGTGTTTGGTGGAAAGGAATGGAGGTCCCACTGTGGTCGGGGAGGTGTCTTGTCAGAATTGACTCTCTCGTATCTCTTCCATTGCATCTGTGTCCAGGGCCCTGACAATGCCAACCAGACCAATGATGTCATCTCCACCCAGACCAATGATGTCGCCAACCAGCAGGGTCTTGAAGTCAACACCCAACTGCCAGCTGTTTCCAACCACGGTGCACTCCCTGCTGAGGGGGATAGGCAGAAGACCCTGGATGCTGCAGAGACACTCCTGTTTTGTCATAACTCCCCTAAGGCCTTTCAGGAGACTTCCAGCATACCAGGTAGCTGGCTCCTTGAACGAGGAACAGGGGGTGGATAGGGTGCGGAAAACGGAGGGCTTCTGATGAGATGCTGGTAGCTAGAGTGGTGGAGGCCAGTGCCTTGAGCTCTTCAGTCTGATTAAGAACTGGTACCCAGGGTCTGCTTAGTACATCTTCTCTTTCAAGTGTTTTGCTCAACAGAAGAGGGCCAGTATCCTGAAGTCAAGAAGAGTAGGAGGCCTTCAAGGCAGCAAGTTCTATCTTGAGGGCAGGCCGCAAGCAAAGTGGAAGGAATAGGGCCTGGTGGATTGAATCCCAGCCCACACTGGTGTCCCAGTCTGCAACAGCCTGAGAAGGCCTGGGAAGATAAGCACAGGGGTTAAGGGCCTGGAATGGAGGGAGATGGTCCTGTGGACTCAGGACACATTCCATGTAGACAATGAACGAGGATGCCTTCTGAAGCTGACTTTAGTCAGCACATCTCATGTCCATCAAGGAAGGAATCTGTGAGTTCAGAGGAGAATTTCACAGTCAGCGAGGCTGGAAAGAAGGCTTCCCAGTAAAATTGGTCAAGGAAGAGCACTGTGTGAGTGGGAAGCCGCTCTGGGTGGATGGCGTGGAACAGGGGATGTGCAATGAAGTTGGAGAGCTTGCTTCTCAAAGAGATCTACCTGGTTCATGATGTGAGCTGTGCCAGAAACTCTGGGGCCAGGGCTGAAAGATGCAGGCTTCTTGTCAGAGCAAGGATCTTATTCAGAGATCTTGGCCTTGACCAGAAGGTACCTACAGCTGGGAGTGATGGTGGCACGAGTACTGGAGAGAAGGAATTCAAGTAGGAACAGTTCTGTTCTTCAGTTCCTGGGAAAATCTAAGAGCATTTGTTTGGTACATAGCGTGATGACAGGAGAGCCAGGCAGTGACATATTTGTGATCTGACTTTGCCTTTGCATGTCTTTCTGCAGGTCGTGATGGGGAGTGAAAACTACAACTGTCCTGCCTCTGGATGTTACCACTTCAACCTACACACTCTGCTTCACCTAATGACACCTGAACATCTTGATAGCACCCCACTCTGGCCCTAAGTGAGATTCAAAGCTGTGCTGCCATGGACTTCCTGTCATTGATGGAATTTGCAACATAGTTCCTTTCCAAACTCATTATATCTTTTTCTTAGGCCTTTATTTGAAGCACCTGAATCTTCCTGTGTGTCATAAAATCTGCACTGTGCTGGGCATTATCAACTCTCTGTTTACAAGATTCAGTGTCCTTAACTTGGCAGCCCTTTTTGTGTCTTCATTGTTTGCATATGCAAATAGTTCTAAGGTAGACATATCTTTGGATATGTCAAGGTTCTTCAGCTGGTTTGAGTAACCTGTGTGTGAACGTTGAATAAAGTTTCATTGTTGTAACGCACTGAGAAGTGTAGACTGACTCTTTAAAAACCATACACCAGTATGTTCAGCGAGTCTGCTTTTATCCCAGGCCTTTTCAGACCCAGGCCAGCTGGCCTTGGTGAGCTCCTGATAGAACATCCCCATTGTCTCAGTGTGTGGGTGCACACCTCGGGGTCCTGAGTTCCTTGCTAGTGCTCGCTCTCCTTCTGCTCCTGATTTGGAGCATGAGATTTCTGTCCGGTGCTCCAATGTGGGTCTCTGTCTCTGTCTCTGTCTCCTTTCATCGCCTGATGAAGGTTAATATTCAGGAGGATACCTATGTGGCAGCTTAGATTAATGCAGACAAATTGTAGTAAATATATACACAACTTTAATAGAAAAATCAGACTAACAAAACCAATGTTCCTGTGCAGAGCACAGGAAACAGGAAGGGGCACACAGCCTTCGCATGCCCGATTTATCAGTAAACATTCACAAGAAGCAAGTCCGCCCCCTTAGGGGATGGTTAACCCTACATACATATATGTTTTTCTTTGGGTTCTCCTTCTTATTTAGCTTCTCTAGCGGACAATGAGGACTACTGAGAACTCAAGAACAATGGCAATGGATTTTTGATCCTACTGCACATACTGGCTTTGTGGGAGCCTAGGCAGTTTGGATGCTCACCTTACTAGACCTGGATGGAGGTGGGTGGTCTTCGACTTCCCACAGGGCAGGGAATCCTTATTGCTCTTTTGGCTGATGAGGGAGGGGGACTTGATTGGGGAAGGGGGTGGGAAATGGGAGGTGGTGGCGGGGAATAGACAGAAATCTTTAATAAATAAATTTAATAATAATAAAACAAAAAAATAAACCAGATATTTGGGATCACTGCCTTCTTTGCTAAGCTAGCTGAGAGTTTATTACTTGTTTTATTAAGGCACCAAGATCAATAGGCATTGGGTAGAAGGCTTTGTCAAAGGTGTAGCCACCTTATTGACTAACCATCTTGGGATCTGTAGTAAAACCTCTGAACAGGACTATTACCTGTCCCATGGCATATCAGTCTTTACCATCTGGGTGGTGTGTATTGGGCTTTGGGCCGAAAACACATTATTCCACCTCATAGTGCATAGTTTACTAGTAATGCATTATTAAAGCTGTTCATGCCATATTGTAGAGTGAGACTGCTCTTTCCTTTCTGGGCTGCCCAGATCCAAATAATCACACAGAAACTATATTAATGACAATATTGTTTGACCAATAGCTTCGACATATTTCTAGCTAATTCGTACATCTCAAATTAATCGATTTCTATTAATCTGTGAATCATCACGAAGCTGTGGCCTACTGGTCAGGCTCTGGCTGATGTCTGGCTGGCATCCTTCTTCTTTGGCAGCTACATGGAATCTCTTTTTCTCTGCCTACTTTCTCCGCATATCTCTGTGAGGACTTGACACCTGTCATGACTCTACTAAGCCATTGGCAGGCACAGCTTCTTTATACCCAATGGTAATAAGGCATTTTCATAGCATACAGAGGAGAACCCAATATCATCATAAGTCAGGTTTGTTGCAATCGTTCCAACCCCATCCTCCCTTGGCTCCCAGGATCTAGTCCCCTGTGACACTAATCATGTGATGTAAAGAATCACATTTTAGGAATTAAGCTGCATATATTGCTGTGTTTCCAACTTTCATGCTGATTATGGCTTTAGAAGTCCCTGATCCACAGCACCCAAATAGAAAGCATTTTAGCTTTGAAATGAAAATAATACACCTATTGACCATGATTGAAAAGTAATTTGTCACTTTTTTTTTGCATTCATATCTTTACACTCAATACAACCGAAAAGTATATTTCTTTGTCGTTTTTAACAGGAAACATGTATTTTGTGCATAAAGGGAATCAAAACAAAAAATTTCATGTTCAAGGAAACCATTGTAAATAGCTAACTTTTACACATATCTTGCACTAAAATCTTTATGTCTAAATTTGCTTTGAGTTGAGGGATATGTACAACAAGATTGTTTCCTACTGACATGTAGAGCCTGCTTTGTGGTCTTTGAAATGATTATCAAGAACTAAAAGAAAAGAAAACAATATTTAAGGCATGATGTGGAAATGCAGTGTACACTCGACCACAAGAGCTTTTCTCAATCATGGCCAGAAATGTCTCAAATCTGCAGAATTCTCTGTTAGCCAGTAAAATTGTAAGTCTATGCAAAGAGAAAGCATCTCTGGCAACAGCATTTCTACATTTGAAGAGGCTGACTCTTGTCCATTGTTGCTTCTTGAGATCCTTTCTGCACATGTTCAGTGGCTTTTTGAGAGGAATGCATTGATGCAGGTGGGTCATCTGTCCATGTGTTACTTTCATTGGTCAAATAATGAGACTGCCTTGGCCTTTGATAGGACAGCAGCTTAGATGGGTAGAGTAGACAGAACAGAATGCTGGGAAGAAGGCAGTGAGTCAGAACCCATAGCTCTCCTCTCTGAGATGGAAGCAGGTTAGAATGTTCCTGGTAAGCCACCACATCATGATGCTACACACATACATAGAAATGGGTTAAACAAGATGTGAGAGTTAGCCGGTAAGAGGCTAGAGCTAATGGGCCAAGCAGTGTTTAAATGAATACAGTTTCCTTGTAATTATTTTGGATAAAGCTAGCCTTTGCTGACTGTAATACACTTCTCTCTCTTGTGTGGGTACCACTCCCTGTTAGCAACTTTCCTTGACAAGTATTCCATGGTTCTGACACACCCAACATCTTGGGGTCTCCATAACAATGTAGGACTCGCCTTCCCAGCTTCACACAATGGTTTCTCTGGGCCTCCAGGTTCAGGGACACTTCTGACATGTGCTTGCCTCAGCGGCTTTCCTTAGTCCTGGAGCAACTATTTTCTATCCCTAAAGACAGAACTAAGTGGTTGAAACTTCCCAGTTCTGCTGCTTGCTGGGGCTGAAACATATACCCTTGAATTACTTTCATCTTCACCAACTTTCTGTTTCTGATGAGTTCATTTACTGCCTAAGCTTGGCTGTCCTGGAACTTCTTTTGTAGACCAGTCTGGCTTAGAATCAGACATCTGCCAGCTTCTGCCTTTGGAGTTCTGGGATTAATGTCTTGCATCAACACATCGGGCTCTAAGCTTTTCTTTAATTGCTTTTCCCAAGTTGGAAATTTGTCTGTGGGCATCTTGCCCTGAAGTCACCATTCCTTTTATTCTGTTACTTAATCTGTTTATCTCTTTGAGCACAGCATTTACCTTTATTCCATTTCCTGCTTCTCCATTTCTTCTCAAGTTTTGCATTTTTCAATTTACGTGGCTCAACTTTCTCCTTTTTGTTATAAATATTTTTCCTATATATCACAAATAATAAAAACACAGAAGCAGATATTAGGGTTCAACCTGAAGACCAGAAAAGCAAAGCATACAAACCTCTAGAGAGCTCTTACCTCTATGAAATCTGCAGACTGAAGGAGAGCGAGTTCCTATCTCATTCTGCCTTCTATTCCTCTTCAGTGATGAGATTTAGCCAAGCCTCCCCACCGTTGGCCTCTGTGACTAACAAGTGTGGCTGCTGGGATTAAAGGTGTGTGCCACCACTGCCTGAACTATATGAATTTAGTTTTCCCTGTAACAGCTGTCCTAAGGCCAGCAGTTTCTCTATTGCTAAAGACCACTGCTTAACCCATACATATTTGTCTATCTACCATTTTAAATTGTGGGCAGTTTTTGCTTTTAGAAAAGCAGCAACTGTTTTGCCCTGTTCTTTTACTACCTAAATGGTCAGCGACTGTTCTTTATAAGATCTTGCAAGAAATTTTCATAAACATATGTTAATTTATGGTTTGTTTCTAAGATTGGAATAATGTTAATCTGAGTATACCATTGCAGTAACAAATCACGTCCCCACAAATTCATTTCTATGTTATAAACATTTGGTTTCAATATTCCTCTCTATTCTTCTGACTCTATAGAGTCAACACATCTTGTGTTCTGCCTTACCTGCGATGAAGTTTTGATCCCTAAAAACTGAATATTTACATACTGAGGAGGCCAATTTGCATGCCAAAATTCTTATGAAATTATTGTTACATGCGCACCTGAGTCTACCAGAAGTTCAATGACCACGTAATGTGTTTTTATTTTTAGTTTAGGTCTTCATTCATTCATAGAAGTTTCCCCAAATACTCACTTTATGGTTTCTCTTGAATTTCTTTCTCTTCTATAGCTGTTCAAGTATGTAGGGCAGTGTGGTTTCTCACCCTAAGCATTAGGTTCTTTATTTACTCAGGGAAAGATTTTCTTCTATAATGACAGGAAATGACGGAACTGGATTTGGAATAGGGTCCTATGAGAGGCCTCTCACAGATTTTTCCCAATGGCAAAGGTTTACCTTGAATGTTCTTCAATGACATACAGTCACTAATCCAATGCCCGCATTCACAAAACTTTTTACATAATCCAGAAGGGAGGGACATTCTGAATGGATTACTCTTAGAAAAAACAGTTTTGTAGGAATGTCCTGTCCAAAATCCCTTTTAAGCTGACCTTGTGTGCCATAATGATCACACTTGATATTTGGATTTTTCTTCAAAACTGTGTTAATTAGCTCTCCTAGCATCATATATATATCATCATGGTCATGAGACTCTATATTAATTGTGCCTTGAATACATTCCTCCAAATGAGCTGACCTTGACTTTAATGGACTAATCATCCTTTTTCATAGAGAATTGGCATCTTCAAAAGCCAGAGCTTGATTTATTAGTTGTCTACTTCCAAATTTTGGTATCATTCTATTTACTGCTGAAGTCAAACTTTGTAAGTAATGTGAAAAGGATCCATTTGGGCCCTATATGACTTTAGTAACTAACCCTATTGTTTTTCCTACTTCTTCACATCTGTCACAGGTATTGAGAATTGCTGTGTGGTATAAATCCAGGGTGTGGTCATCACATACAGCTTTCTCTGTTAGTATAATCTCCCTCCCCAAGAATTTGATCCCCACGTCTAGCTCTATTCCATTGTTCAATAACCTTAGCCTCTTCTCTGAATCAGGTACTCCAATGCAATTGTGGACCAGGCTCTAAAACAGCTTTAACCAACCAATTCTATCCAGACTTTAGGGATAATTCTATTACAAACTAACCATGAGATTAGCATTTGCTTCACAGAAGGCAAATGCATGCCATATGAGACGATTGCTTCCTTCAGCTCCTTTAATCTAACATTGGAACAGGAGTACAATTAGCTGTAACAGGGCCTCTGCCATTTGACAACTCTTGTACGGTCATTGGATATATTAAGTTTGGTTGTTGGAAAATCTTACACTGTTCTTCTCTATTCTTATAATGCAACACTGAAATCGGTTCTCCATGAAATTCCTCTGTGTGGTTTTGAATATCTTGTGATAGGTTTTATTAAGTTTATCTAAGGCCTGTATTGCAGCACTGAGATGAGCCAAAATTTTAGTGATGAGACAAAAATGATAAAGCAGATAATGTTTACAATAGACATTACATACATCCCATCTAAATTAGATATCCTCTTATTAATTGTTCCAGTTTCAAACTGTCGAGCTCATTATGAAACAGAGACACTAATCCTTCCATTGCAATGGTTTTCCCATAATTTGATGTGGGAAAAAACTCTCTCTTTTAGCCAGTTCATCCTTTAAATATTCCCAATTGTCTTTCCAAATCTACCGACAATGTTGGTGAAGATGTGAGGGTTATTGCTGCTACATAGAACAGTAAAAGATGAGTGGATTTCAAGACAGCTGGCTAGTTTGTCAGCAGCCCAAGAGGGAGCTTCAGAGAGAGCCTACAACCCAGAGCAGAAAGAGAAAGAGAGGGATAAGGGAGAGGGATAGAGGGGGGGCAGAAAGGGAAAGGGAGAGGTAGAGAAAGAGGGGAAGGGGGAGAGAGAGAGAGAGGTCTGAAAAATGCACAGGGAATTGTTTGGGAAAACTCATGTGATGGGAGCTGCCTGAGGCAGGACCAGCCTGTGGCATTTGCCCCCCCGCCCCCGGGCCTTCTGGAGGTTGGATGGAGGCTGAAGACTGTTTCTGAGAAGTTACAACAGGAAAATCCAAAACATGCTCAGAGGCTTGGGGAAAAAAAGAAAAGAAAGCATGGCTGAGTGAGGCTGGAGCCCAACATGTAGCTCTCGTGGGAGCTCCATGTGCAGCTCCAGCCTGAGCCCGTGACTAAAAATCCAAAGGCAAATGGCTTTTCATGAATTTGTATCACAAACATTGGGTCCCAATTTAAGATGAATAAATAAATTTAAGATGAGGAAAATACTGGGGATCAAAATGAAAATCAGAAAAGCAAAGCAGACAAGTCATTAGAGAACTCTTACCACTAGGAAATCTTCAGCCTAAAAGGGGGTAAGCTCCCACCCATTCCAACTTATTTTCTTCTCTAGTGCTAGGATTAAAGGTGTGTGCCACTGCCGCCTGGCATCTAAGGCTACCTAGTATGGCTGCTCAGATTAAGGGTGTGTGCCACCCCTGTCTGGCCTGCATGGCTGAAAAGTGAGGCTGTTTTGTGTTTTGGTCTTCAGGCAAGTTTTATTTATTAAAACACAAATAAAATATCACTACAACTAGAGTTACTACTACTAACCCCTTGGCAGAGCCTTTATGAGGCTGTTTAGAGACTTACTTCTGACAAAGGAATTAATCCAAGACTTTAGCCTCAGTCAACCTCTCTGTCTGGGAAAGGGCAAAAGGTAGCCACATTCTTCACCAACATCTCACAAAAACAGTACATAGGCCACATATAAATATCTGTCTCTGAAACTTCTGGAGACATACCCCAACATATCAAATCACTCTTAGCAACACTGTCTTCCATGTTTGTACTTGGATGGCCCATTAAGCAGTGCTTAAAGCATTTCACTGAATCTCCAACTCAAATTCCCCAAATTTACATTATTCTATACAAAACATGGCTTAGTCTATCACACCAAGACTGCAGGCCTGGCACCAACCTCTGTCTTAGTTGTGGTTTCTATTGCTGGGAAGAGATACAATGACTATAGCAAGTCCTACAAAGGAAAACATATATTTGTGGTATCTCCCTTATAGTTCAGAGGTTCAGTCTATTACCATCATGATGGGACATGGCGAGAGGCAGGAGGTCATGGCGCTGGACAGGGAGCTGTGAGCTCCACATCTTGTGCAGGCTACAGAAATTTGTCTGATACACTGGGTGTGTATCCAGCTGTGGTCCAAATAAGAGTGTGGTATCAGCTGCCAGAGGCACCAATGCCAAACTCCTGGCACAGTGGCCATAGGGAAGGAGGGTGAAGCAGCCATCAGGATGCAGGTGGAGAGGTGTGAGTGCTGTGGGGGAATGCCTTCAGTCAGTGTGCCTGGCAGCACTACCTCCTAAGATGCTTCCTGGGATGACAGGCCCTGGTACATCTAAGGATGCACTTACCACCCTGGAGAAAATCTGATTGGTCAGTGAGCACCAATCAGATTCTTACCTCGTGTGTTCTTCAGTCATTTTCTGACATTCTGAAGAAATGGTGGTGCCATCCATGCTGAACGCAAGGTCTCCTGGATGCTCCTGAGCTGAGGTTCTTTCACTCCTACTGCCTGCCTCTTGTGTTTTGGCACTTGTGGTTTAGAGCGATGGCATCAAATCCCGCTTTTCTTTTTGTTTCTGAGGCTCTGAGCCTCTTGTGTTATCGCCCTGGTGGAGGAGAAAGAAATCGGGAAATTTATCAAGAGTGGGTTTGCTGTGAAGTGTGGCTTTGTGTGTTCTGCCTGTACCCACTTGGGCTTGCAACCTTAACTGTGCTGAAAGCAGCACCAGCCGCCACTAGAGGCCGCCATCCAAGCTCTGTATGCCCAGTCGCCAGTTCAAAACTTCGAATAAATAAATGGCTTTAGTTCACAAACGACCCATTTCAGGCATTCTCAGAAAACGCACAAGCGTAGAAACTGACAGGTGACATTGTTGTCTCAACAATATTTGAAAACACAGGGGTGGCTTTGGATGCCATTGATGGTTAGAGGCCAGGATAGTTTTCGTTTGTACCTGCAAGCCCTGTACCACTGTGAGTAAGGAACAACCAACCAGGTGTCCTGAAAACGTCTTGACTAGAAGGGAATCCTTTCACACCGTGTAGACTAGAAGGGAATCTATCCACACCATGTAACCTAGAAGGGAATCTTTTCACACCGTGTAGACTAGAAGGGAACCTATCCACATCAGGTAGACTAGAAGGGAATCTTTTCACACCATGTAGACTAGAAGGGATTTTTTTTTCTCCCCGTGCAGACTAGAAGGGAGTCTATCTACACCATAAAAACTAGAACAGAATCTATCCACACCGTGTAGACTAAAAGGGAATCTATCTATACCGTGCAGACTGTAATAGATAATATCAATATATGTACATGTAACTAAGAAAACACCGTAACAATAAATAAACCCAAAGCGAAAGTTGAAAATGCCCTGAATATATGTGTGGTGTGTATGTATGTATGTATACGTGCATGTGAATAGGTTTATGTATGTTATAGCAATGACCAATGGGCATACAGAGAGAACTTCAACATCACAAACAATATTAGGCTGGGTTTTCAGGAGGTAAAGAACCAGAACTTTTATTTGTGTGTGTTTCTGTTTGTGTATGTGTATGTGCGTGTGTGCACACAACAAAATGGATTTATTAGCTCTCCTGGAACTTAGCATCTGCTCAACCAGGTGCTCCTATCTGCTTCTGAAAGCTGGGCAAATTTTTTTGAGGGTCTCTGATAATCAGAACCTATTGATAGGCTGGTGGCTGGTGAAAACCTTCCACAGCTCACAGAAGGTGGGGCTCTGTGGGATAAGCATAGAGGAACCCAGGAGAAAAGAAAACCTTGGCCTAGGCCCACTGAAGGCTTTCCTGGAACCAGACACCAGGAATGTGCCACACACCAGTTCTATATCATGAGGAATATTTGGCCTATTTAGAAATAATTTTGTCATTCTTTTCTTTGTAAAATTAATGTAGTGCTAATGATTTGGAGCAAACAGGAAAGAAAGGTTTTGTACTGATTCTATTTACAGGGATTTTCAGGGCTGGTCAGGTACAACTCTCTCTCTCTCTCTCTCTCTCTCTCTCTCTCTCTCTCTCTCTCTCTCTCTCTCTCTCTCCTGTGTGTGTGTGTGTGTGTGTGTGTGTGTGTGTGTGTGTGCACATATGAAGGACAAAAGACACATCTGGTTCTCATTCCTCAGACTGCATTCAGTGGCAGACTATGTCTCTGTGACATGGCCCCCTTACTGGCCATGAACTGTCCAAGTCGACCAGGCTGGTTAGTCTGGGAATACTAGGGATTCACCTCTCTGTATCCCAGCTCTGGATTGCAAGTGCACATTATCATGTGTTGTTTTAACATGGGGTCTGGGGAATGAACTCATTTACTCATGTATGTAAGTCAGACTCTCTCCTCAGGCTTGCTCCCTCCCTCCCACACCCACCTTCTCTCTCTCCATTTTTCCCTTTTGTTTTTGAATCTCATACTATTTGTAGCACGTGTTTTAGAAGTAAAATTAGCATACAAGATATTAGGTATCATTATGGCATTTTGAACAAATTCTACTTTAGTAGATGTGTTTCCTTCTTACCTCTCCCATATCTGCCAGCTTCCCACGACCTCCCTGTAACCTCACCATTTCAGTCTCTCTTTTTTTATTTATTTATTAAAGATTTCTGTCTCTTCCCCACTGCTGCCTCCCCTTCCCTCCCCTCCCCCAATCAAATCCCCCTCCCTCATCAGCCCAATGAGCAATCAGGGTTCCCTGAACTGTGGGAAGTCCAAGGACCACCCACCTCTATCCAGGTCTAGTAAGGTGAGCATCCAAACTGCCTAGGCTCCCACAAAGCCAATACGTGCAGTAGGATCAAAAACCCATTGCCATTGTTCTTGAGGTCTCAGTAGTCCTCATTGTCAGCTATGTTCAGCGAGACCGGTTTTAACCCAGTCTTTTTCTGACCCAGGCCAGCTGGCCTTGGTGAGTTCCTGATAGAACATCCCCATTGTCTCAGTGTGTGGGTGCACCCCTCGCGGTCCTGAGTTCCTTGCTTGTGCTCTCTCGCCTTCTGCTCCTGATTTGGACCTTGAGATTTCAGTCCAGTGCTCCAATGTGGGTCTCTGTCTCTGTCTCCTTTGATCGCCTGATGAAGGTTAATATTCAGGAGGATGCCTATATGTTTTTCTTTGGGTTCTCCTTCTTATTTACCTTCTCTAAGAACCCGAATTATAGGCTCAATGTCCTTTATTTATGGCTACATACCAAATATGAGTGAGTACATCCCATGTTCCCCTTTTTGGGTCTGGCTTACCTCACTCAGGATAGTGTTTTCAATTTCCATCCATTTGCCTGCAAACTTCAAGAAGTCCTTGTTTTTTACATCGGAGTAGTACTCTAATATGTATATATTCCATACTTTCTTCATCCATTCTTCAATTGAAGGGCATCTAGGTTGTTTCCAAGTTCTGGCTATTACAAACAATGCTGCTATGAACATAGTAGAGCATATACTTTTGTTGTATGATACGGCCTCTCTTGGGTATATTCCCAAGAGTGGTATTGCTGGGTCCATGATTAGGTTGATCTCAAATTTCCTGAGAAACCTCAACACTGCTTTCCAGAGTGGTTGCACAAGTTTGCATTCCCACCAGCAATGGATGAGTGTACCCATTTCTCCACAATCTCTCCAGCAAAGGCTATCATTGGTGTTTTTGATTTTAGCCATTCTGACAGGTCTAAGATGGTATCTTAAAGTTGTCTTGATTTGCATTTCCCTGATCGCTAAGGAAGTTGAGCATGACTTTAGGTGTCTTTTGGCCATTTGAACTTCTTCTGTTGAGAGATCTCTGTTCAGCTCAGTGCCCCATTTTATAATTGGGTTTATTAGCCTTTTACGGTCTAGTTTCTTGAGTTCTTTATATATTTTGGCGATCAGACCTTTGTCAGTTGCGGGGTTGGTGAAGATTTTCTCCCAGTCAGTGGGTTGTCTTTCTGTCTTAGCGACAGTGCCCTTTGTTTTACAGAAGCTTCTCAGTCTCAGGAGGTCCCATTTATACAATGAGGCCCTTACTGTCTGTGCTGCTGGGGTTATACATAGGAAGTGGTCTCCTGTGCCCACGTGTTGTAGAGTACTTCCCACTTTCTCTTCTATCAGGTTCAGTGTGTTCAGACTGATACTGAGGTGTTTAATCCACTTGGACTTGAGTTTTGTACATGGTGATAGATATGGATCTATTTTCATTCTTCTACAGGTTGACATCCAGTTTCGCCAGCACAATTTGTTGAAGATGCTCTCTTTTTTCCATTGTATACTTTTATCTCCTTTATCGAAAATCAGGTGCTCATAGGTTTGTGGGTTAAAGTCAGGGTCTTCTATTCGATTCCATTGGTCAACTTCTCTGTTTTTATGCCAATACCAAGCTGTTTTCAATACTGTAGCTCTGTAATAGAGTTTGAAGTCAGGGATGGTAATGCCTCCAGATGTTCCTTTATTGTATAAGATTGTTTTGGCTATCCTGGGTTTTCTGTTTTTCCATAAAAGTTGATTATTGTCTTCTCCAGATCTGTGAAGAATTTTGATGGGATTTTGATGGGGATTGCATTGAATCTATAGATTGTTTTTGGTAGGATTGCCATTTTTACTATATTGATCCTCCCAATCCAAGAGCAAGGGAGATCCTTCCATTTTCTGGTGTCCTCTTTTATTTTTTTCTTCCAAGACTTAAAGTTCTTGTCAAATAGATCTTTTACTTCCTTGGTCAGGGTTACCCCAAGATACTTTATGCTCTTTGTGGCTATTGTGAAATGTGATGCTTCTCTGATTTCCCTCTCTGTTTCTTTATCCTTAGTGTATAGGAAGGCAACTGATTTTTTTGGAGTTGATCTTGTATCCTGCCACATTACTAAAGGTGTTTATCAGCTGTAGGAGTTCTTTGGTAGAGGTTTTGGGGTCGCTTATGTATACCATCATATCATCTGCAAATAATGAAAGCTTAACTTCTTCCTTTCCAATACGAATCCCCTGATCCCCTTATGTTGTCTTATTGCCATTGCTTTAATTTCAAGCACTATATTGAAGAGGTATGGAGAGAGTGGACATCCTTGTCTTGTTCCTGATTTTAGTGGGATGGCTTTGAGTTTTTCTCCGTTTAATTTAATGTTAGCTGTCGGCTTGCTGTAAATAGCTTTTATTATATTTAGGTATGACCCTTGTATCCCTAATCTCTCCAATACCTTTATCATAAAGGGGTGTTGAATTTTGTCGAATGTTTTTTCAGCATCTAATGAAATGATCATATGGTTTTTTTCTTTCAGTTTATTTATATGGTGGATTACGTTGATAGATTTGCGTATGTTGAACCAGCCCTGCATCTCTGGGATGAAGCCTACTTGATCATAATGAATAATTTTTTTAATGTGTTTTTGAATTCGGTTTGCCAGTATTTTATTGAGAATTTTTGCGTCAATATTCATGAGTGTGATAGGCCAGTAATTCTCTTTCCTGGTTGGGTCTTTGTGTGGTTTTGGTATCAGGGTAACTGTAGCTTCATAAAAGGAATTTGGCAATGACTTTTCTGTTTCTGTATTGTGAAATACATTAAGGAGTATAGGTATTAGCTCTTCTTGGAAGTTTTGGTAGAATTCTGCATTGAAACCATCTGGTCCTGGGCTTTTTTTGGAGGGGAGATTTTTGATAACAGCTTCTAGTTCTTCCTGACTAACCGGTCCATTTAGATCGTTCACCTGGTCTTGTTTAGCTTTGGTATATGGTACTTATCTAAAAAAAAAGTCCATTTCTTTTGCATTTTCCAGTTTTGTGGCATACAGGCTTTTGTAGTAAGATCTAATGATTCTCTGAATTTCCTCTGTGTCTGGGGTTATGTCCCCCTTTTCATTTCTGATCTTATTTATTTGCCTGTTCTCTCTTTGTTGTTTAATTAGTTTGGATAGGGGTTTGTCGATCTTGTTGATTTTCTCCAGCAACCAGCTTTTTGTTTCATTGATTCTTTGGATTGTTTTCTGTGTTTCTATTTTGTTGAATTCCGCCCTCAGTTTGATTATTTCCAGTCTTCTACTCCTCCTGGGCATGTCTGCTTCTTTTTTTTCTAAAGCTTTCAGGTGTGCTGTTAATTCCCCGATGTATGTTTTCTCTGTTTTCTTTAAGTGTGCATTTAGTGCTATGAACTTTCCTCTTAGCACTGCTTTCATCGTGTACCATAGTTTTGAGTACGTTGTCTCTTTATTTTCATTGAATTCAAGGAAGACTTTAATTTCTTTCTTAATTTCTTCCTTGACCCAGGTGTGGTTCAGTAGTTGACTGTTCTGTTTCCATGAGTTTGTTGGCTTTCTGGGGGTAGCATTGTTGTTGCCTTCTAACTTTAATCCGTGGTGATCTGATAAGACACAGGTGGACACTGAAATTTTTTTGTATCTGTGGAGGTTTCCTTTGTTTCCGAGTATGTGGTCAATTTTCGAGAAGGTTCCATGAGCTGCAGAGAATAAGGTATATTCTTTCCCATTTGGGTGGAGTGATCTATAGATGTCTGTTAAGTCCAATTGCTTCATTACCTCCAATAATTCTCTTAATTCTCTATTAGGTTTCTGTCTGATTGACCTGTCCATTGGAGAGAGAGGTGTATTGAAGTCTCCTACTACTAGTGTGTGTGGTTAAATGTCTGCCTTCAGTTCTAGTAATATTTCTTTTAGATAAGTGGGTGCTTTTGTATTAGGGGCATAGATATTCAGGATTGATATGTCATCCTGATGACTTGTTCCTGTTATAAGTATAAAGTGTCCATCTCGATCTCTTCTGATTGATTTTAGTTTGAAGTCAGTTTTGTTAGAAATTAATATGGCCACACCTGCTTTTTTCTTAGGACCATTTGCTTGAAAGACCTTTTCCCAACCCTTTACTCTGAGTAGATGCATGTCTTTGTGGTTGAGATGTGTTTCTTGCAAACAGCAGAATGTTGTATCCTGTTTTCGTAACCAATCTCTTAGCCTGTGCCTTTTTATAGGTGAATTGAGACCATTAATATTAAGTGATATTAATGACCAGTGGTTGTTTACTCCAGTTATTCTTATTGTTTTTGGTAGTAGAGTTTGTGTGTCTCCCTTCTTTGAGTTGTGCTGGTGAAGGGTCTCTAGATGCCTGAGTTCTTGTAGGCAGTGTTGGCCATGTTGGATTCCTTGGGTTGTGATTTTCCTTCTATTATCTTCTGTAGGGCTAGATTTGTGGCTATGTATTGCTTAAATTTGTTCTTATCCTGGAATGTCTTGTTTTCTCCATTGATAGTAAACGATAGCCTTGGTTGGGTATAGTAGTTTGGGTTTGCATCCATGGTCTCTTAGCTTCTGCAGTACCTCTATCCAGGACCTCCTGGCTTTCATGGTTTCCATAGAGAAGTCAGGTGTAAGTCTGATCGGTTTACCTTTATAAGTTACTTGGCCTTTTTCCTTTGCAGCTCTTAATATTCTTTCTTTAATCTGTATATTCTGAGTTTTGATTATTATATGGCGAGGGGATGTTTTTCTTTGATCCAATCTGTTTGGTGTTCTGTATGCTTCTTGAATATTCAAAGTAATATCTTTCTTTATGTTGGGAAACTTTTCTTCCATAATTTTGTTTAAAATATTTTCTGGGCCTTTGAGCTGTGACTCTTCTCCTTCTTCTATTCCTATTATTCTTATGTTTGGTCTTTTTATTGTGTCCCATATTTCCTGCATGTTTTGTGATGAGAATTTGTAGGCTTTGCTGTTTTCTTTGATCAGTGCGTTTATTTTCTCTATGGTGTCCTCAGAATCTGAGATTCTTTCTTCTATTGCTTGTTTCTGTAGGCTCTTCTCGTTGACCTGGATTTTCCATATCTAGTTGGTGTTCAGCTTGTGTTTTCTTCCTTGCTTGCCTTTCAGTTTTCAATTCTTGAACTGTTTCCATTACCTGTTTGATCATTTTTTCTTGGTTTCCCAGGGTATCAGGTATCTGTTTGATCGTTTTTCTTGGTTTCCCAGGGTATCATGTACGTATTTCCTCATTTCTTCAAACTTTTGGTTATACTTCTCATCCATTTCTATAAGGGCATTTTTCACATGTTGTTTAATGGACTCTATTTCTTTCATAAAGTCAATTTTTTCCACTTCTTCCGTATTAGGGTGTTCCAGTCCATCTGTTGTAAGATCATTGTGTTCTGTTGTTTTCATGTTGTTTTTCAGATTATTGGGTGAATTCTTGCCTTGGCGACTGCCCATCTCCTCCTATCGAAGCTCTCTAATGGGTCTTTTAAAACCGGATCAGGTTTCCCTGTTGGCCAGGGGCTCCTCTTACAAAATGCTGTCGCTCTGTTTCCTGGCTCCTGCCAGGGGCCAAGTTCCCTCTTGCCCCTCAGAAGGGTCTTCAGAAACAAGACCCGGCTCCTTCCTTGCTAGGGATCTCGCCAACCAAAGGCCTACCTCTTTGCTTTAATTGTAGTGGGGCGATCTGCTCTCGGTGTTATGCGCTGGTCCCCGCTGTCTGCCACTGCCTGCGCTGGTGCTCTGCCGCCCCGCCTTGGCTGCTTGCGCTGGTCGGTGCTCTCCTGCCTTACCTGGGCCTGCTTGCGCCATGCCGGTCAGTGCTCTGCCGCCCCGCCTGGGCCTGCTTACCCCAGTCAGTGCTCTGCCGACCCGCCTGGGCCTGCTAGCGCCAGTCGGTGCTCTGCCATCTTTGATTTGACTGTGGTGGGGCGATCTGCTCTTGGTGTTGCAAGATGGTCCCGGCCGCCTGCGTCCTCTGCCGCCACGCCAGTCCCCGCCAGTCCCGGTTACAGCCTGTGGCCTACGTCGCCCACCTGCGTTGGTCACCTTCAGTCTCTTTTTATAGACATTTGCTTTTGTCACAGGGACACAAGGACCAATACAAGCCTAATTTCAACCTAATAACCAGAGGCTGGTGGCCAAGTCTCATTCTCAGAAGCTGCACAGTGCCTGATGTCCACCAGTAGACTTTGTAATCACACAAACACCTCTCAGTGCTGGTTCTTGCATGTTGTCCAGCACAACTGATAACCTATACCCTCTTTCATGTCTCTACCCAGAGCTCCTGAATCATGCCAAAGAGAATCTCTCTTAATTAAAAAAATGCTTAACTTACCTCTATGAAAATTGGTCA
The DNA here is from genome assembly GCA_902806775.1 of Microtus agrestis. NCBI lineage: Eukaryota > Metazoa > Chordata > Mammalia > Rodentia > Cricetidae > Microtus > Microtus agrestis. The sequence continues at coordinate 53,213 of CADCXT010001596.1, read as the reverse complement.
AAAGTGGACTGATTCTCATACACCAAGAAATAGGACACTCCTAGTTCACTTACAGCTCCCCAAACCATTCCCAGAAGAAGAAACCACTATGAATGTCAATAGATTCCATGGTTCTCCCTTGGTACTCATAGGTTTTGCTCCAAGATGCCCTGTGAGCATCAAGATCAGCAGATGATTGAATCCCTTGCACAGAATAGGCTGGCATTTATCCACCTCTCTACTACTGGGATAAATGTAACAGTGTACATGCAGTATTAAAAAGAGTTAGATGATTGTGAAAGTCATATGTGCCAAACATCTGTACATGTTCAGTGCGAATACAGTTTACCTCAGAATAATTTAAATGTGTGGATATTTGAAGTTACAGAGGTACCACTACACATTTGCATGAACTGTTTGTACATTTGTGCACAGGAAGGAGCTGGAACTTCACTGTCTAGCTTATAGAAAGGTTCCTAAAAGTGAATTAACCTCCCAAACATAAAGCAACAAAAGTAAAACCAGGAAAAGGGGATTATGGACTAGTAGTTCTATTGTTAGAAGCAGGTGCCACCATACCCTGCTTTGGCCCATGGGCTCTAAGGTTCACACTTATATCCTTCTGCTAGTGTATCAAACCCTTAAGCCACAGAGTCCCCTTTCCAGAGATGATGGGATCCACTGAATTTGAGGAGCCATCTCTAAGTCAGTTTACGTGTTCTCAAGGAAAATATATCTTTGGTATTGGGGATGATATTGCTTCAAAACCCAGAGAAATGGAGAAAGCTTGTTTCAGGACATAAAGGCCTTCACTTATTAGGAGACTGCCCAGTAGGGAATTTGTCAAGGGAATAATAAAGGTCTAGACAAAGTCTCTAGTGGTTTTGTATTTAATGGAAAGTATTTTCTTTTGGTTGCAACTTTGAAGATATAGATCTTGCCAAATTGGATTTGGGTATTTCAGAAAGAGATGGTGGACACATACGTCTTCTTCATGTCTACACCTGGTAACACACCTGAGACACTCCAAGACCTTAGAGTGTGAGGGATGCAATTCTTACCCGATCGGGATCCTGCTTCCACCTCCAGCACCTCTGCCAGGGCAGCTTGGGTGTCCTCTGAGGCCAGGTTCAATTCCCATTGTGGCACCAGTTCCATTCCCCATTTTACATTCCAAGTTGGAGGGCAAGAAGCAGACATCCACTTGGTGGCTTTGATCCATGGTTCTGGGGTGAAGAGCAGAAATGCCACTGTACTCCCACGGCCACTGAATCTCCATGAGTATCCCCCCATGATGATGTATCCCCATGTGCAGAGAGAACCTGACCCTCTCCCCAGCCTAGACACCATACTCACGAGGAGGCGGGTTACTCACTTGGCCTGGGTCCTGGTGGCACATCTGTGGCCTCTGCCACGGTGGTTTGCAGGCCCCCTGAGACCAGGACCAATGAGCAGTGGGGCTCCAGTCTTGTCCTCCATGCTACATTCCGAGTTGTGGGGCCAGAAGCAGACACCCACATTGTCTTTTTGTTCCAAGGGTCTGGGGTGGAGAGCCGAAAAGCCACTGTACTACCATGGCCACTGTATTGCCCTGTGTATTCCCCAGACCAGGGTATCTCCATTTGCAAAGCAAGCTGTACCCCCTCCCCTACCTAGACGCCATACTAACAGGAAGGCTGTTTTCTCACCTGGCATGGATTCTGGTGGTACAACTGCGGCCTCTGCCACGGCGTCTCGCACGTCCTCTGAGGCCAGGACCAATGACCAGTGGGGCTCCAGTCTCGTTCCCCATGTTACATTCCAAGTCGGAGGGACCACAGGCAACATCCACTTTGTCTTGCTGCTCCATGGTTCTGGGGTGGAGAGCAGAAATACCACTGTATTGCTATGGCCTAAGAGTAACTGTTTCTTCCAATGAAAACGGTAGCATTACGATGTTAGGGAGAAACCTGGTGCCAGGAAACCTTCCAGGAATCTACAAGGAACACCCTAGCTAAGACTCTTAGCAATAGTGGAGAGGGTGCCTGAACTGGCCTCCCCTCATAACCAGATTGATAGCCGCCCTAATTGCTGTCACAGAACCTTCATCCAGTAACTGATGGACGCAGATGCAGAGATCCACAGCCAAGAACTGGGCTGAGCTGTGGGAGTCCAGCTGATGAGAGGAGGAGGGGATTATATGAGCAAGGTGTGTGTGTGTGAGGGGTCAAGATCATGATGGGAAAACCCACACAGACTGTCATCCTAGCCTGTGGGAGCCCACAGACACCAGACCAACAGCTAGGGGTCTGGCACGAGACTGACCTAGACCCTCTGCATGTGGGTGACAGTTGTGTAATTTGGTGTATACATAGGGCCCGTAACCATGGCACCAGGATCTGTCACGGGCACGTAAGCTGGCTCTTGGGAAACTATTCCCTAAAATGGGCTACCTCACTCAGCCTTGATAAAAAGGGAGAGGGACTTGGTCCTGCCTCAACTTGTTGGTCCATGTTTTGTTGACTCCCATGGATGGATTTACACTTTCTGAGGAGTGGATTGGTGTGGGTAGAAAGAAGGTGATGGTAGAGAGTGGGAGAAGAGGAGGAAGGGGACACTATGGTTGGTATGTAAAATAAATTTTAAAATGTAATAAAAATTTTGGAAAGAAAAAGAGTAACTGCTCTTTGCAAAAAGAAAATAAGACAAAGCAAAGCAAACAAATAAACAAACAAAAATATCGCCTCTCTGGTGGCTAGAATGTTCTCTAACAGGCCCTCCACTACTACTACTGCCAATCTGTCCTGCCATGGTTTCCCTTGGCCCTTGTCTCCCTTTTGTGCTTACAGAGTCTCCACCCTCACCGGGTTGTCCACTCCCCCAGCACCTGCCCTCACAATCACCCCCAAGAATTTCCTGGCATTGGCTCCTTTACAGGGTCGATCGCCTCAGACTCACAACACCTTCACACACAGGAAGCCCCAGGCCTCCCTCGACGATCACACCAAAGCCCAGAAGCTGACAGCTGTCTTCCCAGGTGCCCTCCATCCCTTCACTCCACACATGGGAAAATATTCACCAATTACTCAGTAGTCTCATGGATGCCCAGTGTTCAATTTCCTTTCATTCTCCCTTCGAGTTTCCATCACAACACACTTTAATCTTTATCACCACCTTGCTCTCCCTTTCAAAAGATTATCCTTTTGTCCCACAGACCACTCCCATACCTGCTCATGAAATCATTCTGTCTTTCTGAAGACAGGGGACACGGGAGTCATCCTTACCCATCAACCTGGGGTAGCGGGGATCACCACTGAGGGCAACTCGAGCTAACCAGTGACATGCTGGGTTTCAAACAAACAGTAGTCTCGCAAATTCCATCCAGATCTCTCTCTCTCTACATTATTTTACCCTTTCTTCCTTCCCAGCATTCTACAGGGGACAGATGTTTTCTGAAGCCCATGCAGAGTACCTGTCCCTGGCCTAGCCCAAAGACAAAGTATCTGGCAGACTCAGCTTTCTGTCGGCTCAACACAGGCCCTCTTCTTTCGCCAAACGCACATTCTCTCCCCAGTTGTACACCAGTCTTGCAGATGCGCCTCAACACTTAGAAGGTTGGGACCCTGTTACAGCTGCTTCTCTTCCCTCACACCCTCTCCCCACCTCAATGGTTCTGGGGCAATTGCCAGACCGCCAGGCGACCCGGAGACAGGTGCTCTCTGAAGGGGTCGGGCCAGGTCCTCTGGGGCCTGGGCATAGCCTGTGTGGTTAGAGGGGCTGGGTTGAGGTGAGGCACGGTCTTCCTGGATGTTGCCCTTCTCCTGCAGGCTTCGCCTAAAGAGGCCTAAAGCTGAGATAAATAGGCACCTTAGCGTGAGGAAGAGAAGAAGAAAGACACAGAAGAATATGCAGGTCATACTTAGAGAAACTCCTCTGGCCCTTCAGAAAAAGGGGCTTGAGCCCTCGAGAGAAACCTCAGCTCTGGTCCTTGATCCTCTCTCCTCAGTCCTAGGTGGCTACTGGGCGGTATTTGGCTCCACCTACTGCCTTGCCACATAGGCCAATGAGCTTCCAGTACATCCCTTGAACCCGCCCCCTGGTGGCGGTTCTGAGACCCAGTTCTGCCTACAGGGAGGTGGGGCCTGTAGGCTCCAGTGGTTAGGAGTGCTCACTTAACTGATCTGGCCTTTAGTCTGGGAGAAACAAATTGAGGTTTGCACTCTCTAGTGGTGGTTGTGAAAATCGCTTCCATTTGGCAATGGGTGTCTCTGCATGTGCCTGCCTGGTTGTGCATGTAGTTTGATTAGTAGGTCTCCTTGTTAAACTGTAATTTGCCCTTACAAAGTTCAGCGTGCTTGCTTGTCGTGGACATCCATCTGTTCTCCCATCATGTTTTCTCTTTCAGCAGTAGCCATCGGAAATCCCTCAGAGAACACTTGCATGTCTGGGAATGCTGTTCCCTCTGCCTTGTTTGAGACTGTCTCTGAGCTCTCTTTTCTGTGCCAGAGTTAAATCCCACGGTTTCTCTGCTAGTTCTACACTGACATAAGTTTTTGCTTGTTTGTTTTCTTGTTCCTTTGTCTATTGTCCGTCCATTGTAGTTCACGATTTCTGCTAGGAAACATTCCTAATTCTTATTCCACAGACCCAAATGTAACTTTCCTCTTCCCTTTCTTCTGTTCTTCCATGTGTATGTGAGTCTCCGAACTCCAGATCCCCAGTACACTCTCGGCTGCGAAGACTTCAGACCGCATTTCCTTTGATTCTGGGGACGAATTAAGAGGGAGCAGGTTATCCACAGAATACCTGGCCTTCCTAGTCATCAGGACAAGACGCCTCTCCTTGTGGCTCTGTCGTATTTTGTATGCTAAAAACTTTATGTTTTTAGTTTTCTCTTTTTGCACATTCTATCTGGTACACCTTGTGTCATTCTTATCCCAGAACACTTTAGAGTAGCGCCATTCTCCTGTCTGATATCTGCTTGGCAAGAAAAACTTCACTTGATTTTAACTGACAGTCATACACTGGACCTTTCTAACTGGTGCACTGTTCCAAAAGTCAGCCACCACAGAAAATCCATTATATTACAGCACACACACACACACACAGGTTCTGAGTCTTTTCTGTGCATCTCGCTCAATTAAAACCAGTTCTGTTTTGTGGCTCTTGTTGCTGTTTTCAGGGTTAGTGTGGCTCCACAGAAGGCAGTCTAATAAGGATTAAGGATGGGGATGGACGGCCTTGTTTCAGTTGTTGCCTCTGCTAGTAAAATGTCCCCAATATTTTCAGATGAAAATACTTTTTTCCAGCTCTCCCTTTCTGTAGTCACTTTCAAAGCCTCTCTTCATCCACGCACCCTCCCAGTCTATCTTCTTCCTTTCCTGCCCATCTTCCTCTCTTCTTTGCTCCCTACACTAGTTCATTCCTTCTTTTTTTGCTTTTTCCTTGCCTGTTTCTTTAAAGGATTAATAAACATCGTTCGTGCAGTTGTCAAAGGTCTGTTACATAAACACAGATGTACTGTGCCTGCATGGAAGCACTTGTGGCTCTACTTGTTCTTTTGTGAACACAGAATATGGCATTTATAGATTCTTCCCAATATTTTTAGCTAAGGATCAGCTTACTTTTAATTGAAAAAAAGTGTGTACCACCAGGGATAGCATATACTTGGCATATTCTAAAATTACGCACACACTCTAGAGCAAGCAACTGCATGACTTAGCAACACACACCTCCTTCTCAAGTCCCCTTCCATCCCCAAAAGTCTCATCTGAACTGAGCTTTGTTCTCCTGCCCAAGAATTTATAAAAATGCAATAAAATCAAGCAGCTATGGCAGATTATTTTCTATACACCAGGAATTGTCGTCTGATCCATCCTTGCCTAGCATTTTAGTGTATTTCCGTCCTGGGAGACACTGTCATGATGTTTCTTTCCCCTACACTATCTTCCACAGACTCTAAAGGACTGAACGCAAAAGCCTCTCCTACTCATGGGCAGCTTCAATTTTTGGGAACTGTGCTTCAGTTCATCAGTCAGTCACTTTAAGCTCCTCTATTGTGTGTGGCAGGAGGCTAAGGCAGTGGAGACAGTAATATTGGCCAGATGCCCTCATAGACCCCACGGTCTATACATGAGTTACTGGTGGGGTATGAGCCAACAATGCTAAGACCCCACGAGTATTCTTACACTTTGCCATTGTGCCTGACATCACACAGGTCCTAAAAATGTGTTAGTTAATTTCTGGAGTGAGATATTATTACGTCTCTATTTACTGATGAGAAATTTGAGGACTGGGCGTCAGATATTACTTGCTTGTTGCTGCATGGCATACACATGGGCACCAAAATCGTAGAACCATGCCTGTCCATAGTGTTCCTCTCATTGACATTTCCCACCACTTTTGGTAATTTTTTTGCCTAAATGCTGTTGGAAGTCCTTCCATATATGTGTTGCTTTTATTACTTAATGAATAAAGAAACTGGCAATCAGGCATATGACAGGGCAGAATAGAGCTAGGGATCGGAAGGAGAGTGCTCTGAGACTGTGCTGATGGCTCAGCATTCCCCGCCTGCACCTGGGCAGACTGCCGAATCAGGCTTAGGCAGGCAGGAGAGCATGGCAGATTCCTGCCGCCATATAGAGACGTGTTTTCAGACGGTACAGTGCTCTGCTTGTCAGATTTGGATGTAACTTGGATGAAAAGAATTTCTGTGCTGCACACTCAGTCTCAGAATTAAAGTGCTGAGTGCCGCTCCTACCTGGTGGCCCCAGAGCTAGCACAAAATGGTACGTCCTCCATTTTGAAATTTTCCTGACTCCGCAGCAGGAAAAAACTGGCTGTTTTAAAATGTCGGCTTTCTGGGCCGTCCTGCCAGGGGAAACTCTGACTGTGTGAGACAGGAGAGTCGACTACAGAGAGAGGAATTGTGTGTTGTCTGTGGACATAATGATGCAACTTACTTGCTGGCAGGGACCTTGAAATGCCATAGAGTTGTGGCAGTAAACATGGCTACAGCCTGTATATCCACCATGAGGCTGGAAAGCTAAGGAATGGGCTACATCTAGCCGGCAAAGCCACAGCTTTAGTCCTACTGAGATTGCTTGGTTAATTAAAGACTCATGTGGTCAAAAAAAAACAAAGAGAGATACAGTAAAGAGAGCGTCAAAGACAAAGAAAAATTTTTAAACGATTTACAGTGTGTTAAAAATATATGCAAGCTAAAAGTAAGTTCTTAAAAGTAAAAAATGGAAGAAAGAGAGTAGTTGGGTGTGGTAGTACACACCTTTAATCCCAACACTTTTTTAAATGATTTACAGTGTGTTAAAAATATGTGCAAGCTAAAAGTAAGTTCTTAAAAGTAAAAAATGGAAGAAAGAGAGTAGTTGGGTGTGGTAGTACACACCTTTAATCCCAACCGTTGGGAGGCAGAGGGAGATTGACCTCTGTGACTTCAAGGTGTGGTAGCACACGCCTTTAATCCCAGTGCCTAGAAGGCATAGACAGATCTCTGTGAGTTCAAGGTGTAGTAGCATACACCTTTAATCCCAGTGCCTAGAAGGCATAGACAGATCTCTGTGAGTTCAAGGTGTAGTAGCATACACCTTTAATCCCAGTGCCTGGGAGGCAGAGACAGGCGGATCTCTGAGAGTTCAAGGACAGCCTGGTATACAGAGTTAATTCCAGGTCAAAGATACAGAGAACCTGTCTCAAAAAGCAAAAAATAAAAGTAAAAATAAACAAAATAGAGGTTAAAATAAAGTGCACAAAGATGGAAAATAAACAGAGAATTTTGACACTGTATGCTATTATGCTCTGTTTGAATTGTTTGAATGCTGAGGAAGGAGCAACAGATGCTAAAAGATATTTGTTTATAAATGCTGCTGAACTAATCCAAAACAGATATTTTGAAAATGCTTCAGAATTTAGATCTAAGGATATGATACTTTGGAAGGGAGTTCCTTGTTTTGTTTTCACAGAGTGTGAGAGTCTGTGGATTTCTTCTATCCGAATATGGTATGATGGACCACGTCCTCCTGAATGGTTGCTGTGAACATCTTCAGAAAATTGCTTTGCTCAACTGCCAACTGAGATGAAACTAGCACACAGGTTACACCATGAAAGACCCAATTAACGATGCCCCCATTCAGCAGGAAGCAGTTTGGAGAGAAAAAACTGCGCCCATGTTCCCAAATATGGTTTATAAACATTCTTTTACACTTAAAGGGGGATATGATATAGGTATGAATAATTTACATTGATATGGATTTTGCTTTAGTGATTTAAATTTAAGGTCAAGTTTATTATATGTATATGTATTTCTGATATTGATTAAGGTATTGTGATTATGTAGTTCATTTAAAAATGTAATGTATATAGGTTGTTAATAGATAATCATAATAGTCAAGTTTGTAGTCATGTTACTTAATATTTTCTAGATGTGCTATATATATATATATATATATATATATATATATATTTTAGATAGGCATTCTTCATATTTTTCAAAGATTATAGAATATGGCATTTTAAATGTTTTAATAACTTGGGGCTTTTCATGACAATGAGACACTCTGCTCCTGGCAGCACCAATCTACTTCAAGAGGAAGATGGGCATCGAAGAGGATCCTTATGGATTTTGATAGCCATTTGGGCAAGAAACTGCTCTTGCCTAGACTGTTGCATAAACTGGACACAGAGAACCCTCAGAGAGAGGACTGCTGAACTTGCGTAAAGATGAGATGACCTTTTGGGGTTCCTGATTCATGAAAGAGTCTGCAAGACATTCTTCAGAACAAGCAGATAGTGACTGAACTGCCTTTGAAATTTACTGCTTTGTGGAAATGTCTGCTGTAAACTATGGGCCTGTCAGCCAAAGATGGATGGCCCAACGGTACAGAGGAACTTTGGGTGACTGTACAGGCAGCGAGATGTCTCTGTCGTTTCTAGAGTTTTGAAAGTTGCTTACTTCTTGTTTGCTTAGCTAATATTGTATCTTTCTGGAGTCTTTGATGGAGTTAAGAATAGTTAGTTATATTTATACTTTTCATTAGTTATGATAAAGATTATTATAATTTTTACTTGATAACTGTTTTGTTATATGTAATTCTGCTATGTTAAAGTTAAAGCCTTTCCTTTTTGTTTAAACAGAAAAAGGGGAAGTGATGAGGGAGAGTCATATCAATCTGTTGATTTCATTGGTTAAGCAATAAATAAACTGCTTGGCCCTGATTGCTTAGAACATAGGTGGGTGGAGTAAACAGAACAAAATACTGGGAGGAAGAGGAAGTGAGTTCAGACTTCACACAGCTCCTCTCAGAGCAAGACACGCACAATGAAGCTACGATTCAGGATGGACGTAGGCTAGAATCTTCCAGGTAAGCGCACCTTGGGGTGCTTACACACATTATTAGAAATGGGCTAGTCCAGGTGCGAGAGTTAGCCTAGAAGAGGCTAGATAGAAATGGGCCAAGCAGTGTTTAAAAGAATACAGTGTCTGTGTGATTATTTTAGTTAAAGCTAGCCCTGTGGGTAGCCGGGGTACTGGGGACGCAGCCCCACCACTCTTATTTCAACAGAGATGTATTTCAGATGTACAGATACTCTTCAGATCTTGCAAAGACTACAGAATGCTTTAAGAACTTAGGGTTTTTCATGACAATGAGACACATCTGTTCCTGGCAGCACCAATGTACTTCAAGAGGAAGAGAGGCATCGAAGAGTTTTCTTATGAAGTTTGCTAGACATTTCTGCATGAATCTCCTCTTGCATAGACTTCTTGATGTTATGCTGTATGAACTGGACATTCAGAACCCATAGAAAAATGACTGCTGAACTTGCCTAAAGGTGAAACGGTCCTTCGGGATTTCTCCTTCATGAAAGAGCCTTCCAGACATTCTGCAGGACAGAGAAGGAAGTGACTGACAAACTGCCAATATAGGTGGAACTGTGTTTGAAATTTCCTGTTCCATGGAAGAGTCTGCCGGATACTATGGCCCTGAATATCTGTGCCCTCAATGTTACAGGAGAACTTTGGGTTACTGTCCAGGCAGAGAAATGTCTCTGTCAATTCTAGAGTTTTGGAAGTTGCTTACAATTCACTTCCTGATAACTTAGGTAATATTGTATCCTTCTGGAGTCTTTGATAGAGTTGAGAAATAGATAGTTATAATTATATTTTTCCTTATTTATGGTAAAAGATAAAATAGATGTAAATATTGTAACTGCAATTCTTGCTTGATGCCTGTTTTGTTATATGTTATCTTACTATGTTACAGTTAAATCCTTTTTATTCAAACAGAAAAGTTAAATGGTGTGGGTACTCCTGTATAAGTGTTGCTTTTACTGGTTAGTGAATAAAGAAGCTGATGGAGCCTGTGGCAGGGCAAAAGAGAACAAGGCGGGAAAACAAAACTAATGCTGGGAGAAAGAAGGCAGAGTCAGAGAGAAGCCAAGGAGCTGCTGCCAGAGACAGATGCCCTGGAACATTGCCAGTAAGCCACAGCCACATGATGATACACAAAATAATGGAAATGGGTGATGTTAAGATGTAAGAGCCAGCTAATAAGAAGCTAGAGCTAATACACCAAGCCGTGATTTAATTAATATAGTTTCTGTGTGGTTATTTCGAATGTGGGTGGCTGGGAACTAACAAGATGACTCCAAGAACTCCTAATGTCATAATCAACTAAAATATACAAAGGAGTAGCACCGTGAACTCAACAGGAAAGCCAATGTTCTGGATAACATGCCAAAGTTCATGTACAATATGAGGCAGGGTAAGAACTTGTTGTTGTTTGAATGAAAATGGCCCCCAAAGGGAGTGGCACTATTAGCAACTATGGTCTTGTTGGAGGAACCGTGTCACTGTGGGGGGTGGGCTTTGAGGTCTCATTTGGTGTAGCATACCTCAGTGTGACAAACAGTCGACTTCCTAGTGTCTCTGAGTCAAGATGTAAGCACTCTCAGCTCCAGCAACATGTCTGGCTGAATGCTGCCATGTGCCCTTCCATGATGCTAATGGACTGAAGCTCTAAAGTATCAGTGAGCCACCTCAACTAAATGTTTCCTTTTTAAAAGTTGCTTTGCTCATGATGTTCCTTCACAGCAATAGAAAACTAAGACAAGGTTCAATAGTATAAAGTATTGACTTAGAAGATCAAAGACCAGTATGGTCTCAGGAGTAAGAGTCCCATAAAAACACTAAATTGCTCTTGCATATTATTTTAAGATGTGGTACATTTCTTTATCTTGTGGAGCATTTGTTTAATTTTGCAAAGTCATGTTGAATTATTTTTGGCACTTTTGTTTACCACTCCATAAACCTGTGTTGCTTTGAATCTCTAAAACTCCTGATGATTGAATAAAGAGCAGCATAGTCAACAGAAAGGCAGGAGCAATGATAGGGAGTGCTAGCAGGCAGCGAGAGAAAAAAGAAGAGGGGAAAATTGGGCAGAAGGACAAGGAGCAAGATAATAAAGAGAGGACTCTAACGGCCAGACACAGAAATAGAAAAAGATTAAAGCCCACAGGAAAAAAGCTTCATGGGAAAATTTAAGTTTAGTATGAAATGAGCCAGCTACGGCAATGCATTTATAAGTAATAATACACCTCCATTTGTCTGCCTTATTTGGGATCTGGTCAGCAGGCCCCTAAAAGAAGAAAGAGAAAAGACTAAAAATACAACACACATCATTTGGGAGACCATTGCAGGAGTAGAATAAAAAAAAGCTAAAAATATTTTGGTGCCGAACATTGGGGCAAATTTCCATGTAGGGCCTAAGCAAACAGGAGCAAAAAAGGAAATAAATAAATAAGGAAAGAAAGAAAGAAAGAAAGGAAGGAAGGAAGGAAGGAAGGAAGGAAGAAGAGAAAGAAAGAAAGAAAGAAAGAAAGAAAGAAAGAAAGAAAGAAAGAAAGAAAGAAAGGAGGATGTCTCCTCTAAGAGGCACTGCTTTTAGGCAGCAGCAGTAAACAAAAAAGAGAAGCAGCATGCTAACTAAAAGCTGCTTGTGCCAACATAGATACCAGCATGCATACTTAGAATGGAATAATGCAGTTCTTGTTCACACACCTCTGACCAGGCTGTGAGCTTTGCACTTGACTTTCCCGACCTGAGAAGTAGCCTGAGAAGCCACCAATGCTGCACAGATGTTCTAGCCTCACAGCTTGGCAGTTTTTTGCTCTAGTGGAAAAATAAAGCCCAAGAGGTATGGAGTGAAAGAGATCTACAAGGAAAAACCTGTAAACAGGTTCCAGTGTGTTTTACAATGTGTGAAGGCATAAGAAAGAAAAGCAAATGAGTACAGTCACAGAAAGAAATAAGTAGTTACAATATAGAGATTTTTGAGACAGTAAAATTATTATAAAAGAAAAAGTCACATAAATTTGGGAAGTACACAGGGATTCTGGATCCTGTATAGTCCTGTCTTGATTCTGAATATTTGATTATTGATGTGCAAGATACAGGTGCTAGGAGTCACGGGATTGTGAGCAGGATTGCAGGGTTGAGACTATGTAGACATGAGACAGCTATCTTAAGCTAACAAGAAGGTAATAAATGTTAAATGGAAATCAAAAATGCTTTGGAGTTTAGTTCCCACCAAAGTAGAGAGGCTACGGATTCCTTCAGGAATAATATGGATAAGGTTTGATTAGGGAAACCTCCTGAAACGTGACAGGTGATATATATCAAGATAGGTTAAAGATGGTCTTTCTAGGACTTGACCATTGTCTTAGATTTTCTCAAGGACCCTTTAAAATGCCTTGGCTCACAGAGATCAGGACGAAATCTAGAAAAAATATGATGCCCACATTCCCAAGAAAGAGTAGGTTTGTGTGTGTTGATTTTGGTTATTTGGTGAGTTATGCATATTTGTTATAATTCAGGAGAATATAGTCATATAGTATAGGATGAAAAGACAATTATTAACATGAGATATTTATTGGCATGAATTTTAGTATAGTGATACAAATTTACAGTTAATTTTGTTACACTATATATATCTATTTCTCCTCTTGTTTGGGGTATTGTGATTATATCATTCATTTCAAAACGGAATGCATTATTAAGAAATGATGTTAGCTATCAATGTATAACACGTAAACTTCAAGTCACACTAGGTATGTTTTCAAGATTAAATGGGTATATTTTTGGCTAGCTAAGTGGACTTCAATCACATCAAAGACCTATAGAATATGGCTTTAAAATCTTTTGCTAACTTTGGGCTTTTCATGGCAATCAGACACATATGCTCCTGGCAGTACAAGATAGGTTAGAGAAAATGATGGGCATCAAATAAATTCAACAGTAGTTTGTTTTCATTGTGGCAAGGCCGGTCGTTTGGTCAAGAGACTGCTTTTGTCTCTGCTGCTTGACTGTGTGCTGTATAAAGAAGACATGCAGGACCCACAGGAAAGTGATTGCTGAACTCTGCTAAATTAAGGTGGGACTGTCCTTCAGGGTTCATGCTCCACAGAAGAGTCCTCCAGACCTTGTTCAGGACACAGGGAATAGACTGATGAACTTTGCCTTACTATTTCCAGCTTCACTGCAAAGTCTGCCAGATACTCTAGACCTGTGGCTGAAGATGGATGCCCCAACATTGCAGAGGAACTTTGGATGACTGTCCAGGCACATGTCTCTGTTGTCAGGTAATAATAATTCCTTCTGGAGTCTTTGATGGAGTTAAAAGAATAAACAATTAGAATTTGAGTGTTTTGTAGTTATGATACGAAGTAAATTAGGTATAAAACGTTGGAGACACTAAGATGGGACGGATGGTGGAGGGTTTTCTCTGAATTTGCTAAATACAAATTGATTGAATATTGTAAATATACTTCTTACTTGAGAATTGTTTCAGTTGTGTATAGCTGACTATGCCAAAGTTAAAAATCTTTCTTTTTTATGTAGACAAAAGGAGAAAGTACTGTAGAATATCAAGCGATATTTCATTTGTATTTTATAAATAATTGTTGCTTGAAGATCAGAGAGTAAAACATCTGCCCTGGTCAGCCTTACAGAACAGGCAGTGGTTACACCCACTTTTAACAACAGTAGACCCACCAGTTTGCCATAGAAATCAGAAAGTAGTGGTGCACACCTTTAATCCCAGTCCTAGAGAGGAATATAAGATGGGAAGAGACAGCTCTCAGAAACAGTCTCATTCTGAGGATTCCTGGAGGCAGGATCACAATTTCAGACTGAGGTAGTGAGGCTGGCTATTTTGCTTTTCTGACCTTCAGGTTGAACCCCAAAATCTGTCTCTGGGTTATTATTAATTGTGCTACATTCCTTTATGCTGTAGAACCTTTGTTCAGTGACAGGAAGATGTGTTGCATTCTTTTATATTGCATTTGTTTTATTCTATAAAGCTGTGTTACTTTGCCTATCTAAAACTCCTTATGGTCTAATAACTAAACAGCCAATATCAAGGCAGAAGAAAGGATAGGCAGGGTTGGCAGGCAGAGAGAATAAAGAGGAGGAGACATCTGGGAGGAAGAAGGAAAAAGATAATAAGAAGATGCTAGGGGCCAACCACTCAGCCACAGAGCCAGACATGGAATAAGAAGGAAAGAAAAGTTATGCAGAAGTAGAGAAAGGCAAAAAGTCCAGAGGCAAAAGAGAGATTGAATATTTTAAGAAAATCTGACTAGCTGTGCAGTGGTGGTGCATGCCATTAAATCCATTCATCAGAAAGCAAAAGCAGTCAGATCTCTGTGATTTCCAGGCCAGCCTGGTCTCTAAGATCTAGTTCCAAGACAAGCTCTAAAGTTATAGAGAAACCCTGTCTTGAAACCCCCAAAAATGAAAGGAAGAAAGGAAGGAAGGAAGAAAAGAAAGGAAAAGCTGGCTCAAAGCAATGTTCAGGTGCCAGCTGGCATCTTTCCCCACTGGCGGCTCCATGAGGTCTCTCTGACTCTGACTTTCTCCCAGCATCCAGTTTATTTTTCTCTGCCTAGCTCTACTCGACCCTATCACAGGCCAAGGCAGATTCTTTATTCATTAACCAACAGAGGCAACACATGTACAGAAGACCTCTTACACCATCCGTGTGTGTGATTTATTTTGGATCTGGATGGTGGGTATCCCTCCCCCCCAAAAAAAAAGAGAAAAGATTAAGAAAATACATTTTGGCACACAACGTGGAGCTAGAATATTTGAAAAAGCAACAACCATAAGCTATAAGCTACAATATATATGCCAGGGGACCCGGTGCAGACCCATGTTGGCTTCGTGCTTGCTGCTTCAGTCTCTGTGTGTTTAGATGCAAGGGACACAGTGGATTCAGAAGGCCTCATTTTTCAGATATTCTACATCCATTGCTTCTGACTCCTTTTCAGTCGAATTCTCTGAGCTCCGAGGGGAGGGACAAAATGGAGACCTCCCATTTAGACTCTCTCCCACCATGTAATGTCTGACTGTGGGTCTCTGCATCTGTTCCCGTCTACTGCCTGAGGAAGCCTCTCTGATGATAAGGCACTGGTCTATGAGTACAGCAGAATATCTTTACGACTCATTTTTATTTATTTATTTATATATTTATATTTATTATAGACCATAGTGTTAGGTTTTACCCTCAGAGGATAATTAGGCTAGTGACCCTGGATCAAATTCCTGTAGGTTTCCATTTACAAAAGTCCTTTAAAACACTGGTAGATTTCAAAGAGTCCTTACAATTTAAGTATGCTTAGATGTTCAAGTAAGCTGTTCTGTAAAATTAAGACAGGTCAGTTGGATATCTCAGGAAGTATGTTAGTGGTGTCACTTATTATAGAGGGATGCATATTCCAGGTTCTACAACTTACTTTTTAGTGTATGTAACATGAGGGCCTGTTTGTTGGGGCTTCTGTCCTGCCCAGTTCCCAAAACTTGTAAATCCCAAAGACAGTCACACAGAGAGTCTACATTAGATATAAACTGATTGGCCCATTAGCTCAGGCTTCGTATTAGATCTTATAACTTATATTAACCCATTATTCTATCCGTGTTAGCCACATGGCTCAGTACCTTTTACAGCAGGGCAGGTCACATCCTGCTTCTCGGTTTCTGGACAGAACTGGGGAGGAATGGGCTTTCCTCTTCCCAAAATTCTCTTTATGTCCTTGTCCCAACTCTACTTCCTGTATGGTTGTCCTGCCTATACATCCTGCGTGGATACTGGCCCTTCTGCAATATTTAAAACTTAATTGACAGAATACAGAATTGTCCAAAACCAGGTGTAGACATGAGGAAGAAGTATGTGTTCACCACCTCTTCCTGAAATGCCCAAATCCAATTTGGCAAGATCCATATCTTCAAAGTTGCAACCAAAACAAAATATTTTCTATTAAATGCAAACCCACTAGAGACTTTGTCTAGAACTAGACTATTCTGCTGGAAAATTCCCTACTGGGCAGTCTCCTAATAAGTGAAGTCCTTTATGTCTTGAAACAAGTTTTCTCCATTTCTCTGAGTTTTGAAGCAATATCATGCCCAATACCAAAGACATATTTTCCTTGACATGTAAATTGACTTAGAGATGGCTCCTCAAATTCAGTGGATCCCATCATCTCTGGAAAGGGGACTCTGTAGCTTAAGGGTTTGATACACTAGCAGAAGGATATTAGAGCCCATGGGCCAAAGCAGGGTATGGTGGCACCTGCTTCTAACAGTAGAACTACTAGTCCATAATGCCCTTTTCCTGTTTTTACTTTTGTTGCTTTATGCTTGGGAGGTTAATTCACTTTTAGGAACCTTTCTATAAGCTAGACAGTGGAGTTCCAGCTCCTTCCTGTGCACAAATGTACAAACAGTTCATGCAAATGTGTAGTGGTACCTCTGTAACTTCAAATATCCACACATTTAAATTATTCTGAGGTAAACTGTTTCCGCATTGAACATGTACAGATGTTTGGCACATATGACTTTCACAATCATCTAACTCTTTTTAATACTGCACGTACACTGTTACATTCATCCCAGTAGTAGAGAGGTGGATAAATGCCAGCCTATTCTGTGCAAGGGATTCAATCATCTGCTGATCTTCATGCTCACAGGGCATCTAGGAGCAAAACATATGAGTACCAAGGGAGAACCATAGAATCTATTGACATTCATAGTGGTTTCTTCTTCTGGAAATGGTTTGGGGAGCTGTACGGGAACTAGGAGTGTCCTATTTCTTGGTGTGTGATAATCAGTCCACTTTTGACCAATTTTCATAGAGGTAAGTTAAGCATATTTTTTAATTAAGGGAGATCCTCTTTGGCATGATTCTGGAGCTCTGGGTAGAGACATGAAAGAGGGTATAGGTTATCAGTTGTGCTGGACAACATGCAAGAACCAGCACTGAGAGGTGTTTGTGTGATTACAAAGTCTACTGGTGGACATCAGGCACTGTGCAGCTTCTGAGAATGAGACTTGGCCACCAGCCTCTGGTTATTAGGTTGAAATTAGGCTTGTATTGGTCCTTGTGTCCCTGTGACAAAAGCAAATGTCTATAAAAAGAGACTGAAATGGCGAGGTTACAGGGAGGTCGTGGGTAGCTGGCAGATATGGGAGAGGTAAGAAGGAAACACATCTACTAAAGTAGAATTTGTTCAAAATGCCATAGTGATACCTAATATATTGTACGCTAACTTTAATTCTAAAACACGTGCTTCAAATAGTATGAGATTCAAAAACAAAAGGGAAAAATGGAGAGAGAGAAGGTGGGTGTGGGAGGGAGGGAGCAAGCCTGAGGAGGGAGTTTGACTTACATATTTGAGTAAATGAGTTCATTCCCCAGACCCCATGTTAAAACAACACATGATAATGTGCACTTGTAATCCCAGAGCTGGGATACAGAGAGGTGAATCCCTGGTATTCTCAGACTAACCAGCCTGGTGAACTTGGACAGTTCATGGCCAGTAAGGGGGCCATGTCACAGAGACATAGTCTGCCACTGAATGCAGTCTGAGGAATGACACCGAGTTCTCCTTTGTTCTTCATATGTGCACACACACACACTGAGATGTTATGAGAGAGATAAACAGAGACAGAGAGCAAGAGAGAAAGCAAGCGAGTGAGAGAGAGAGAGAGAGGAGAAAGAGAAAGAGAGAGTAAGACAGAGTGAGAGTTGTACCTGAACCCAGGCCATATAAACCTGACCACCCCTGAAAATCCCTGAAATAAAATCAGTACAAAACTGCTTTCCTGTTTGCTTCAAATCCATAGCACTACATCAATTTTACAAGGAAAAGAATGACAAAATTATTTCTAAATAGCCCAAATATTCCATATGTTATAGAACCGATGTGTGGTACATTCCTGGTGTCTGGTTCCAGGAAAGCCTTCAGTAGACCTTGGCCAAGGTTTTCTCCTTTCCTGGGTACCTCTAGGAGTATCCAACAGAGTCCCACCTTCTGTGACCTGTGGACGCTTCTCAAGAGCCATCAGCCTATCAATAGTTTCTGATTATCAGAGACCCTCAAAGAAATTGCCCAGCTTTCAGAAGCAGATAGGAGCACCTGGTTGAGCAGATGCTAAGTTCCAGGAAAGCTAATAAATCCATTAGCGCACACACACACACACACATACACAAAGAAAGAAACACACACAAATAAAAGTTCTAGTTCTTTACCTAATGAAAACTCAGCCTAATATTTCTTGTGATGTTGAAGTTCTCTTTGTATGCCCATTGGTCATTGCTATAACATACATAAACATAATCACATGCACGTATACATACATACGTACACACCACACATATATTCAGGGCATTTTCAACTTTCACTTTGTGTTTATTTATTGTTACAGTGTTCCCTTAGTTACATGTACATATATTGATATCATCTCTTACAGGACACTCGGTATGGATAGATTCCCTACTAGTCTACGTGGTGTGGATAGATTCCCTTCTAGTCTACACGGTGTGAAAAGATTCCCTTCTAGTCTACCTGATGTGGATAGGTTCCCTTCTAGTCTACACGGTGTAATGGATTCCCTTCTAGTCAAGACGTTTTCAGGACACCTGGTTGGTTGTTCCTTATTCACAGTGGTATGGGGCTTGCAGGTACAAACGAAAACTGTCCTGGCCTCTAACCATCAATGGCATCCAAAGCCAGCCCTGTGTATGCAAATATTATTGAGACCCTGTCAAGGGTTTATTAGTGGTTACTCAAATTGTAGTGATATTTTATTTTTATTTTAACGAATAAAACTTGCTTGAAGACCAAAACGCAAAACAGCCTCACGTTTCAGCCATGCAGGCCAGGCAGTGGTGGCACTTACCCTTAATCTGAGCAGCCATACTAGGTAGCCATAGATGCCAGGCGGTGGTGGTGCACACCTTTAATCCTAGCACTAGAGAAGAAAATAAGTTGGAATGGGTCGGGAGCTTACCCCCTTTTAGGCTGAATATTATCTAGTGGTAAGAGTTCTCTAATGACTTGTCTGCTTTGCTTTTCTGATTTTCAGTTTGATCCCCAGTATTTGCCTCAGGGTTTTATTTATTCATCTTAAATTTAGCACCCAATGATTGTGATACAAATTCATGAAAAAGCCATTTGCCTTTGGATTTTTAGTCACGGGCTCAGGCTGGAGCTGCACATGGGGCTCCCACGAGAGCTACATGTTGGGCTCCAGCCTCACTCAGCCAGGCTTTCTTTTCTTTTTTCCCCAAGCCTCTGAGCATGTTTTGGATTTTCCTGTTGTAACTTCTCAGAAACAGTCTT
Organism: Microtus agrestis; assembly: GCA_902806775.1. Lineage (NCBI taxonomy): Eukaryota > Metazoa > Chordata > Mammalia > Rodentia > Cricetidae > Microtus > Microtus agrestis. The sequence goes on along the minus strand of CADCXT010001596.1, from coordinate 33,563 downwards.
CAGCCTCCATCCAAACTCCAGAAGGCCCTGGGGGCGGGGGGCAAATGCCACAGGCTGGTCCTGCCTTCAGGCAGCTCCCATCACATGAGTTTTCCCAAACAATTCTCTGTGCATTTTTCAGACTGCTCTCTCTCTCTTCCCCTCTCCCTCTCCTACTCCATCTCCCTCCCCCCTCTCTCCCCCTCTCCATTATCCCTCTCTTTCTCTTTCTACTCTGGGTTGTAGGCTCTCCCTGAAGCCCCTTCTTGGGCTGCTGTCAAACTAGCCAGCTGCCTTGAAATCCACTCAGCTTTTACTGTTCTATGTAGCAGCAATAACCCTCACATCTTCACCAACATTGTCGGTAGATTTGGAAAGACAATTGGGAATATTTAAAGGAGGAATTGGCTAAAAGAGAGAGTTTTTCCCACATCAAATTATGGGAAAAACAACATTGCAATGGAAGGATTTGTGTCTCTGTTTCATAATGAGCTAGACTGTTTGAAACTGGAACAATTAATAAGAGGATATCTAATTTAGATGGGATGTATGTAATGTCTATTGTAAATATTATCTGCTTTATCATTTTTGTCTTACCACTAAAATTTTGGCTCATCTCAGTGCTGAAATACAGGCCTTAGAAAAACCTAATAAAACATATCACAAGATATTCAAAACCACACAGAGGAATTTAATGGAGAACCGATTTCAGTGTTGCATTATAAGAATAGAGAGGAACAGTGTAAGATATTCCAACAACCAAACTTAATATATCCAATGACCTTACAAGAGTTGTCTAATGGCAGAGGCTCTGTTACAGCTAATTACACTCCTGTTCCAATGTTAGATTAAAGGAGATGAAGGAAGCAATCGTCTCATATGGCACGCATTTGCCTTCTGTGAAGCAAATGCTAATCTCATGGTCAGTTTGTAATAGAATTATCCCTAAAGTTTGGATAGAATTGGTTGGTTAAAGCTGTTTTAGAGCCTGGTCCACAATTGCATTGGAGTACCTGATTCAGAGAAGAGGCTAAGGTTATTGAACAATGGAGTAGATTAATCATATCGACATGATAGATATATTCAATGTAAAATATGATAGATATGAAGAAAATCAAAGATGTTTTCTAAATTCATATTTCTTTCTGTCCCATATCATGGCTCTTGATATGAGACAGAAACTCCAGAAACTCTGGGTTTTTCTCTTACTAACAGGCTTGGAATTAGAGAGGGACTGAGCCAGAGTCAAACTTCAGAACCAGCTCTATAAATTTAGAAGTACGGTTTACTATATTTTACTTACACAACCCATTCAGTTTTCTTGATATGTCCTATTGGGCAAGTAATTTTCCATCTGTCAGTATCCAAACATCCAGGGTCCCTTGAATTTTTCAAAGATGAGTGTTTTCCTGTGGAGATAAGAACAGAACCCTGCCCCCATTCGATATGTTTTTCTTACCACCTGTATGAATATCATCATTGTGGATCAGTTGTCATTTCTTCTTTCCAAGAAGTTCTCCTCTTCAAATCGAAACTTTATTAATTTTAATGGCATCCACAATTTTTCTTCTCCTGTTTAAACAAGAACTAAACCCCTTCCCCAACGTAGCACATCTCCTAGCTTCTATTGAGAGGTCAGTACATCTTTGAAATAAATCGGATGATTTAGTTCAGCAGACTTTTCAATTATCCAATGTCTTCCTGCTGCTGTTGTTCCTCTCTCATTAGCATTAAGAAAATTCAAGGTTATTAAAGCATTATGTTCTGTCTCTCCTTCTGCTCCTGATTTGGACCTTGAGATTTCAGTCCGGTGCTCCAATGTGGTTCTCTGTCTCGGTCTCCTTTCATCGCCTGATGTAGGTTAATATTCAGGAGGATGCCTATATATTTTTCTTTGGGTTCTCCTTATTTAGCTTTCCTAAGAACCCGAATTATAGGCTCGATGTCCTTTATTTATGGCTAGAAACCAAATATGAGTGAATACATCCCATGTTCCTCTATTTGGGTCTGGCTTACCTCACTCAGGATATTGTTTTCAATTTCCATTCATTTGACTGCAAACTTCAAGAAGTCTTTGTTTTTTACTGCTGAGTAGTACTCTAATATTTATATATTCCATACTTTCTTCATCAATTCTTCCATTGACGGGCATCTAGGTTGTTTCCAGGTTCTGGCTATTACTCACGGACCAAATCAGGAGCACAAGGAGAGAGAGCACGAGCAAGGAACTCAGGACAGAGAGGGGTGCACCCACACACTGAGACAATGGGGATGTTCTATCGGGAACTCACCAAGGCCAGGTGGCCTGGGTCTAAAAAAGCATGGATTAAAACTGGTCTCACTTAACATAGCGAACAATGAGGACTACTCTGTCTTCAAGAACAATGGCAATGGGTTTTTGATCCTACTGCACCTATTGGCTTTGTGGGAGCCTAGGCAGTTTGGATGCTCACCTTACTAGACCTGGATAGAGGTGGGTGGTCCTTGGACTTCCCACAGGGCAGGGAACCCTGATAGTTCTTTGGGCTGACAAGGGAGGGGGATTTGATTGGGGGAGGGGTTGGAAGGGGAGGCGGCAATGGGAAGAAACAGAAATCTTTAATAAATAAAAAATAAAGCATTATCTTATCTAATTCTGCGGGTATATTCCGTCCCTTTCTGTTTGTTCAACATATCCTTTATAGGACAATTTGATCTTTCTATAACTGCCTGACCTGTAGGATTATTTGGTATACCTGTAATGTGTTTTATATTATAATACTCAAAAAAGCATTTCTTTTTCTTAAATACATATGCTGGACCATTATCTGTCTTTATTTGTGCAGGTATAATCATGATGGCCATAACTTCCAATCAATATGTGATTACTTAATCAACCTTTGCTGAGCTCAGGACCGTAGCCCATTGAAAACCTGAATACGTGTTTATGGTGTGGTGTACATATTTTAATTTACCAAATTCCATAAAGTGGAACACATCCATCTGCCAGATTTCATTTCTCTTAGTACACTTTGGATTACACCCTGCAGGCAACAGTGTTTGATTATAGAAAGAACAAGTAGGACATCTCTTTATAATGTCTTTAGCTTGTTGCAAAGTAATGGAAAATTCTTTCTTGAGGCCTTTACTATTGATATGATGCTTCTTATGAATTTCTGAGGCCTGCAACACACTTCCAATCAATAATTGATCAATTGTAATGTTGCCTTGGGCTAGAGGACCAGGCAGACAAGTATGGGACCGGATGTGTGTTATGTTCATCGGACAAAGCTTGTTCCTGATTATGTCTTGTACCTGGATAACCAATGAAGTCAAATCTGTGTCATCTGGTATAAATTCAGTGGTTTCAATTTGCAAGATAACTCTTTCTGCAAATTGTGTATCTGTAACTATATTAAGAGGTTCTTTAAATCCCTTAGCACCATAAGAATGGCATATATTTCTGCCTTCTGGACAGAATTGTAAGGGCTTTGTTCCACCTTACTCAATTCATCTGACTTGTAACCTGCTTTCCCTGATTTATTCACCTCAGGATAGAACATACGGGCTCCAGTTATTGGAGCATCATGTACAATTCTAGGAAGAATCCAAGAAGTTCTCTTTATGAGGTTAAGTCTACCACTTTTGGGATACTTGCTATTAATTTCTCCCAAATAATTAGCCCAAGCTCTTTGCCATGGTTCATTGTCTTCCCATAACTTTTTTATTTCTTCAGTAGTAAAAGGTACTATAATTTCTGCTGGGTCGGTACCTGCTAGTTGATGAAGTCTCAGCTTATGTTTTATCATTAATTCAGAGACTTTTTCCACATAAGTTTTTAATTTTTTGCTTGGTTTCTTAGGTATAAATATCCACTCTAAAATAATATCTTTCCTCTGCATTAGAATCCCTGTAGGAGAAATTCTGGAAGGCAATATGACTAGGATGCAGCTAAGATTTGGGTTAACCCTATCCACATGTGCCTCCTGTAATTTTTCCTCAATCATTGGTAGTTCCTTTTCTGCTTCAGCTGTCAGTTTTCTTGGACTATTCAAATCTTTATCACCATCTAAGCTTTTGTTTAAATGAACTATTAGATCAGGTGTTATCCCAACATCTGGTCATAGACTGGAAATATCTCCTAACACTCTTTGGAATTCATTAATAGTCTTTAACCGGTCTCTCCTAATTTGTGCCTTTTGCGTTTTCATTTTCTCTAACCCTATTCTGTAACCTAGGTAAATAATAGAATTTCCTTTTTGAATCATTTCAGGGGCAATTTGTAATCCCCACCTAGGCAAGACTTTCTTTACTTCTTCAAACATCCTTTCTAAAGTATCTTTATTTGAATTAGAAAACAACATGTTATCCATGTAATGATAAATTATGGACTTGGGGAATTGTTTACGAATGATTTCCTATGGCTTACTTACAAAATATTGGCACAATGTAGGACTATTGAGCAAACCCTGTGGGAGGATAGTCCATTTATATCTCCTATTAGGCTGAAAATTATTATAAGTAGACACTGTGAAGGCAAATTTTTCTCTATAGTTTTCTTGTAATGGTATAGTGAAAAATCAATCTTTCAAATCAATAACTATAAGAGGCCATCCTTTTGGTAATAGAGAAGGCAAAGGAATTCCAGATTGTAGTGGGCCCATTGGTTGAATTACTTTGTTGACAGCTCTTAGATCTGTCAACATTCTCCATTTACCAGATTTCCTTTTTACAACAAACACAGGAGAATTCCAAGGGCTGGTTGATTCTTCAATATGGTGAGCATCTAGTTGCTCTTGCACCAGCTGTTCCAACGCCTGCAATTTATTTTCAGCTAGAGGCCACTGTTTGATCCATGTTGGCTTCTCAGTTAGACATTTTGAACCTCTAAATGTTTGGTATTTGTTGTTTATTCTTGTACGGCCTGAATGGCTGGTGACTTTTTTCCATAATACTTCATCATATCTTTCCCAGAATTATGAGTTCCTGGAACTACAGAAATGTTAATCTGGGTATTCCAATGCTGTTGCAGGTCACGGACCCATAAATTTATTGCAATACTGGCTATATAAGGCCTTAGTCTTCCTATGTTCCCTTTGGGCCCCTATGCATTCAACCCATCTTGTGCTTTCTTTTACACGAGATAGGGTTCCAATTCCCAGAAACTGAACATCTATCTACCGCCACTGAGGGAGGGAGGGCTTGCGTCAAGCCAAAATCACTTTCGGCAGCCAAACGGGGGAAGGAGAGGTTCTAAAAGCCAAACGTTCTGGTGCCAGATGAAGGCATATGTCACGAACAATGCCACACCAGTTTGGAATTATGATTAATAGGGTGGTATTTATTTATAGAGGAACAAACTTACAGATCACCATCCCAGACAACAGCCCTCTGGGCAACCAGGAAGCGAGTCTAGTCGCATGTGGAGCAGGAAGTGAAGAGAGCAGGAGGAGGGAAGTAGCCGCTTTTTTAAAGGGCGAGAAACCAAGCCCCAATGGGCTGGTATCTGAGCAGCTATTGGTTGGAGGGGTGGAAGGACCTCTTACAACATGATTATTTCATTAGATGCTGAAAAAGCATTCGACAAAATTCAACACGCCTTTATGATAAAGGTCTTGGAGAAACTAGGGATACAAGGGTCACACCTAAATATAATAAAAGCTATTTACAGCAACCCGTCAACTAATATTAAATTAAAGGGAGAAAACTCAAAGCCATCCCACTAAAATCGGGAACAAGACAAGGATATCCACTGCTTCCATACCTGTTCAATATAGTGCTTGAAATTCTAGCAATAGCAGTAAGACAACATAAGAGTATCATGGGGATTCGTATTGGAAAGGAAGAAGTTAAGCTTTCATTATTTTCAGATGATATGATAGTATATATTAGTGACCTCAAAAACTCTACCAAAGAGACCGGGGAGGGCCTGCCATTCAGGCAGGTCTCAAGGTTCCCTGTAAGGGAGCTCGGGCACCTACAGCTTGGGCTCCAGTGTCTCCAGGGGTCTGCTGGACCCCACGCTGCCTCCCACGTCCTCCCTCTTCTCCCTGGATCTTTGGGCTAACAGGCAGTTCTGGTCAGGTGCTGAGAAGTTCCATCTGGATGGGTGAGTTTCTGCTAACCAGGGGCGGTGTGTCCCAGAAGGGAGCACAAACCCCGCTCCCCCAGCTCCTTCTGCAGGGCTGTCTGTCTTAGGCACGACCCAACTCCCCAGCACCCCACCCCCAACCCTGCTTTGCTGTGTGTTCTGACCAGTGCTCAAGACCGGTTTTAAGCTCCTACTCTAAGGCAACCCACCCAGACCGGGGAGGGCATGCCATTCAGGCAGGTCTCAAGGCTCCCTGTAAGGGAGCTCGGGCACCTACAGCTTGGGCTCCAGGGTCTCCAGGGGTCTCCTGGACCCCACGCTGCCTCCCACGTCCTCCCTCTTCTCCCTGGATCTTTGGGCTACCAGGTGGCCCTGGTTAGGTGCTGAGAAGTTCCATCTCACGGGTGAGTGTCTGCTAGCCAGAAGCGGCCCTGTTCAGGTGCTTACGAGTTCCATCTGGAAGGACTGCATTCTCTGCAAGGTCATTTGCTCTGGAGCAGTTTTCTGCTCCTACACTAAGGCTATCCACCCAGAGTGGCGTCCGAGTTGTGGTGCTGAGGAGTTCCACCTGGACGGGCCGGTTCCTGCTCCTACACTGAAGAGATACACCCAGAGACTCAGTCACAGCAAAGACTGGACCAAGACACCAGGCCTCTCCTGGCTTCATTTGAAGGAAGAGATGGGAAGGCCCCAATGCAAGAATTCCCCCAACAACCTGAAAGGCAACATGACATCACCAGAATCCAGGGATCCTGAAATAAGAAGAATTGTACACACTACTCCAGAAGAATTAGAAGAAACCGACTCAAAAGTGAATTTTATGAAAATAATAGAAGACCTTAAACAGGAGGTGAAAAACTGCCATAAACAATTAGAGATGACAAACAAAAAGGTAGAGGAAATGAATAAATCGCTCAAAGATACCCAAGAGAACCAAGAGAAACAAGAAAAAGCCATCAAACAGGTAAGGGAAGCGGTTCAAGACTTGAAGAATGAAATGGAAGTAATGAAGAAAACACAAACCGAGGGAAGGATGGAGATGGAAAATCTGGGTAAATGAACAGGAGCTACAGAGACAAGTACTACCAACAGAGTACAAGAGATAGAAGAAAGATTGTCAGACACTGAAGATACCATAGAGAAAATAAACACACTGATCAAAGAAAACAGCAAAACCAACAAATTCTCTTCACAAAACGTTCAGGAAATATGGGACACAATAAAAAGACCAAACCTAAGAATAATTGGGATAGAAAAAGGACAAGAAGTACAGCTCACCGGTCCAGAAAATATATTTAATAAAATTATAGAAGAAAACTTTCCCAACCTAAAGAAAGATATTCCTTTGAATGTACAAGAAGCTTACAGAACACCGAATAGACTGGAACCAAAAAAAAAATCTCCTCGCCATATAATAATCAAAACAAAAAACATACAGAATAAAGAAAGAATATTAAGAGATTCAAAGGAAAAAGGTCAAGTTACTTATAAAGGTAAACCTATCAGACTTACACCTGACTACTCTATGGAAACCATGAAAGCCAGAAGGTCCTGGATAGATGTACTGCAGAAGCTAATAGATAATGGATGCAAGCCCAGAATACTATACCCAGCCAAGCTTTCATTCACTATAAATGGAGAAAACAATATTTTCCAGGATAAAAACAAATTTAAACAATATGTAGCCACAAATCCAGCCTTACAGAAAGTATTAGAAGGAAAATCACAAACCAAGGAGCCCAACAATGAACACAATAACTCAAACATCTAGAGTCCCTTCACCAGTGCAACTCAAAGAAGCCAAACAAACTCTATGACTAAAAAAGTGACCGGAGTTAAAAACCACTGGTCATTATTATCCCTTAGTGTCAATGGACTCAACTCACCAATAAAAAGGCACAGGCTAAGAGATTGGATACGCAAACAGGATCCAACATTCTGCTGTTTACAAGAAAAATACCTCAACCACAAAGACAGGCACTTACTTAGAGTAAAGGTGCTAAAAGTATACAATGGAAGAAAGAAAGCATCTTCAACAAATGGTGCTGGCACAACTGGATGTCAACCTGTAGAAGAATGGAAATAGACCCATATCTATCACCATGCACAAAACTCAAGTCCAAATGGATCAAAGACCTCAATATCAATCTGAACACACTGAACCTGATAGAAGAGAAAGTGGGAAGTACCCTACAACAGATGGGCACAGTCGAACGCTTCCTAGGTATAAACCCAGCAGCACAGTCATTAAGGGCAACATTGAATAAATGGGACCTACTGAAACTGAGAAGCTTCTGTAAATCAAAGGACACTGTCACTAAGACAAAAAGGCAACCCACTGACTGGGAGAAGATCTTCACCAGCCCCACAACAGACAAAGGTCTGATCTCCAAAATATATAAAGAACTCAAAAAACTAGACTTTAAAATACTAATTAACCCAATTAAAAAATGGGGCACTGATCTGAAGAGAGAATTCTCAACAGAAGAAGTTCAAATGGCCAAAAGACACTTAAGGTCATGCTCAGCCTCCTTAGCGATCAGGGAAATGCAAATCAAAACAACATTGAGATATCATCTTACGCCTGTCAGAATGGCTAAAATCAAAAACACCAATGATAGTCTTTGCTGGAGAGGTTGTGGAGGAAGGGGTACCCTCATCCATTGTTGGTGGGAATGCAATCTTGTGCAACCACTTTGGAAATCAGTGTGGCGGTTTCTCAGGAAATTCGGGATCAACCTACGCCTGGACCCAGCAATACCACGCTTGGGAATATACCCAAGAGATGCCCGATCATATGACAATGACATTTGTTCAACTATGTTCATAGCAGCATTATTTGTAATAGCCAGAACCTGGAAACAACCTAGATGCCCTTCATTGGAAGAATGGATGAAGAAAGTGTGGAATATATACACATTAGAATACTACTCAGCGGTAAAAAACAACGACTTCTCGAATTTTGCATGCAAATGGATGGAAATAGAAAACACTATCCTGAGTGAGGTATCCCAGACCCAAAAAGAGGAACATGGGATGTACTCACTCATAATTGGTTTCTAGTGACAAATTGTGGTCATTGAGTCTATATTCTGTGATACTAAAGAAGCTAAATAAGAAGGTGAACCCAAAGAAAAACATATAGCAATCCTCCTGGATATGGGAAGTAGACAAGATTGCCAGGCAAAAAATTGGGATCTTGGGGGCGTGGTGGGAGGGGGGGAAGGGGAGATGGGGAGAGAAAAGTGAGAAGGGGAGGTTGGGGGGAACTTGGGCAAATGGGATGATTGGGATTGTTATTCTTTTGGTCTCTGCCCTAGCCACGTCCACTCCTTTTGTCCTCTGACCTCCCACCAGCCATCTCTCTCTGTTTTCTGTTCCCTTTCCCAGTGTACAAGCGGAGCTTTGCCTCTCTCCTCCTCTTTCCCCCCTTCTCTCTCTCTCTCTCTCTCTCTCTCTCTCTCTCTCTCTCTCTCTCTCTCTCTCTCCCTTTCTCTCCCTCTCTTCTACTTCCTTAATAAACACTTATGCCTATTCCTGTGTTTACGTGTCCGTTACCATCCACCACCGTCCCGCTGGTGGGAAACTGTAGCCACCTGCTTGTATGCCGGACTTTGGAGCCAGCGCCTGGCACCGCTGGGGACCTGCTGGAGTTTGCTGAGCCCGCCGGGCGGGAGGAAACCCCCCTATATTTTTAGGAATAATAAGGATAAAGGAAGGTTGGCTAGGGGAGCAGGGAAGCACATATCTTAATTAAGGGAGCCATCTTAGGGTTGGCAAGAGACTTGGACCTAGAGGGGCTCCAAGGTGTCCAAGGCGATGTCCCCAGTTAGTTCCTGGGGCTGCTGAGGATAGGGAACCTGAAATGACCCTATCCTATAGCCATACTGAAGAATATCTTGCATATCACCATAGAACCTTCATCTGGCAATGGATGGAGATAGAGACAGAGACCCACACTGGAGCACCAGACTGAGCTCCCAATGTTCCAATGAGGAGCAGAGGGAGGGAGAATATGAGCAAAGAAGTAAGAACCACAAGGGGTGTACCCACCCACAGAGACAGTGGGGCTGATGCATTGGGAGCTCACCAAGGCCAGCTGGACTGTGACTGAAAAAGCATGGGATAAAACCGGACTCTCTGAATTTGGCGGACAATGAGGGCTGCTGAGAAGCCAAGGACAATGGCACTGGTTTTGATCCTACTTCATGTTCTGTCTTTGTGGGAGCCTAGCCAGTTTGGATGTTCACCTTTCTAGACCAGGATTGAGGGGGGAGGACTTTGGACTTTCCACAGGGCAGTGAACCCTGACTGCTCTTTAGACTGGAGAGGGAGGGGGAGTAATGGGGGGAGGGGGGAGAAGTGGGAGGAGGGGGAGGGAAATGAGAGACTGGAAGGAGGCAGAAATTGTTTTTCAATAAAAAAAATATTTAAAAAAACGGCTTTTGGGCTACAGTGGCTGTGTCTTGGTGAGTCCCTTTTCTTTTCTATGCTATAGGGTTTTGGGGGATCCATTTGTACTTATTTTTGTCGCTTTTGGATTCCTGCTGAAGTTGTGAGCTTATACCAGGATTCGAGTCCCAGGTTGTGGTCAATTCTGCTTGACTGTGCTTTCCTGAGGAGGAGATCTGTTTGTATTGGGACTCTGGGCATCAAATCTCTGCAGCCCCTTTTGGACCTAAGAGCCATCTTGGTGGACATGCTAAAATGGACCTATGCAACGTAGTTGGGCATAGACTCTAAAGTGGACACTTGCAGTTTAAAGCCAGTTCCTCTCTTGCCCCTGTAAGCCTCTTACAAAAATCTTTTTAAATTGATCCTGTCTGATACAAATGAACAGAGTCCATGGTTTTTGGTGTCTGTGTTCTCTCGCCCCCCACTTAGAAGCCATTATATCACAGCACCAGAGGCACTGGCCCCTCCTCCACTCCCTCAATCCCACACTTCCCAACCCCCTCCTGTGTAGCAACATTCTTTCCCCTCCTTTCCCAATTTGTAGGTCAAAGGTCTACTTCCAACTTCCCCTCCCCCTCCTACCTCACTGCTCCACTCCTGGACCCCTTCTGTGCAGTGGACTAGCCCCTCCCATGCTCCCTTTTCTCTTCCAAATCTCTCTCAGGTACAAAGGCAGCTAGGTTCCTTTTCTACTAATTATTCTACTTCCTCAGTCAGTACCAAATATTAGGGAAAAAAAATTTAAAAAAAAAGGTTGATGATGGTCCCCAAACTCCTATATGGGAACTGGTGAAAATGGCCTTTAAAGTTTTTAATGCCTGAGAGGTATCAGCTGAGTCTTCCCGAAAGACAAAGCTACAACAATCTACAGGCTCAGGCCTTAGCAGCTGCCCTATGGTCACAGGAAGGGGAACAAGGGAAGCCAAACACAGGGTTCTATCAAGTGTAGCCTAAATGGTCACGTGACACGATATGGCACAACACCTGCTCCGAGGTTGCGCCCTATCTGCTAGCAACCTGGACACTAGAAATCACAATGCCCCAGGGTGGGCTTGTCCTCTATGCAAGCCATGGCCTGGTGAGGCCTGCAGTGCATGTGGTTGGAACATCAATCAAAGATTCAGAATATTCAGGCTTTAAAAGTGTTCCTATAATTCCTATCAATTACCTGATGTGTTACTCTAGGTAACGAATTATTATGGCCATTTTTGGGAAAGCCATGTGAATGATGTCTGCTGCATCAAGTTATGAACTTTTCACCCAATCATTAATTAAAAAAACTAAAGTATTTTTTCACTTGGGGCTTGGTGAAGGTAAACATTCCTCTGTGATATTTGTCTGACACTGTTTAAAAACAGCTCGTGTTTTTCAGTGCCTATATCATGTTTATTATTATTTTTTCACACACACATATGCCTGGACACAGTGACAAATCTTCAGGATTCCACATGGATGATTACAAACAGGAGTGTGCCAGTGCTTTTACAATCACAGGACAGATGAAAACACTGACATGCAAACATACTCAGAATCCCATTGATCGATCACATTGGATCACAAAATACTGGTTTTCTAAGAATCATAAAAAACAATTATTCCAAAGAAATAATGGATGTAGTTCAACATCGATCTTCAGTCAAGTAGACTCTCTATATCATAAAAAGGACTGAAAGTTTATAAAATTCTTTAACACTTAAAATAATAATTTTTAAAAGGCAGGCATGGTGGTACAAGCCTGCAATCCCAGCACTTGGGAGGTGGAGGCAGAAGGATTGGGAGTTCAAAGTCATTGTCAACTATATACTGAATCCAAGGCCAGGTTGACTACATGAGAACTTGTTTCAAAAATGAACAATTTACAAATGTTAGTCATTTTAGACATGAAACAGGATACCACACAGGCAGTGCTCTAGAGAGGCCTCCTACTCAGGGCTCTCAGGTCAAGTAGGACATGCACTCCAGATGTCCAAAAAGTGAGACAGAGCTGACAGGCTTTGGTGGCAGGCGGGAACTAGGAGGCTGCAGTCCTCTCTCCCCATCAAAACCTGAAAAGAAAAGGAAAAGGCAGAGTCAGGTTACATACATGTCTCCACGCAGTAAGCCACTTTGGTGGCCCACCCAATCTGTGATTTATCACTGAAACCAGAAACAAACACCTCCCATATCTCTGATCTTGGCTCTACCGTTTCTCAGTCAGGGTCACCATCATTTTTGTCAATCCTGAGGTCTTCAGAGAGGATTCTCCCCTTATAAGAGATGTACTGTCTCTTCACACCCCTCCCCCATATTTTCTGACCCAGCCTGCATCACCCACTCTGCCAGACCTCTGTGAGAAGCTAGGTCTCCAGCTTCCTTCACTGTCCTTTGTTTTTTGATGTCCACCACCCAAAGTGGCTTCCCACTAACACACTTCATCAGCGTTTTTGTTTAGGCTTCTCATCGGGGCTCAGCCTTTCTGTCCAGCCTCCCCAGCTATGCCATTTTCCTCTGAGCAGTGACCACATGGAGCAGTGAGCATGTCAGGAAACATTCCAACTGGAAAGCATCCAAGCTACAAGGGAAATGCCTTAGACGTCAGCATGATCTTGTTCCATTGCAGACCCTTATCCTCATGCATGTCCTCCCAGGCTTCCTTGGTCTCCGCTGGAGTGGAGATACTGCCATGGGCTGCGAGTTATTATACCTAGTTCTATTCCTTCCCTTGACATGCCCTTGAACTCCAATAAGACTTGGAGACCTTGGACAGGGGCTCAACTACAGGGGCCTTTTGTTGTCCCCTTGGTGCTGGTGGTTTTGTTTTTACTTCAGGTCCTGGCCATGTACTGTTGAGCGAAATACTTCAGAACTGGGGGTTCATCTAGAAGCCCCTAATTTCCACCTCTCACCTTGGACTGAGCTTCTAAATGTCTGACCCAAGAGGTCCAATATCCAGGTTTCCAGAGATTACCACAACCAGTTCAACACAACCCTTCCAGTTTCCCAACGTCCCCTACCCAAGGCTCCATCTTGAAGAAGACAGCTACCTGGCATGCTGCCATGATGTTGCAGAGAGGAAGAATTGCAAGGATCCTGAGAAGAGTTTTTCAGCGCCAACAGGGCCTCTGCAGCCTCCAGCTTCCTCAGCCACTCTAAGACAGCAACAACAGAATCCTGCTTGGTGGCATTAGGGACCTGCAAAGGAAATGGCATCAGATAATGGCATCTGGGAAACCACACCTCCTCCTACTAACACAGGTGCCCCCCCTAAGTGCCCAGTTCCCTCCAGCACCCACCCCCACCCTAGGCTTTTTTGCTCTTCCCATTCACTAAGCTCATTCCCTCCCAGGGACCTGGACCCCACTACTTTGCCAGGACCTGTGGCTGCAGAATGAGAGGGCCAGGGGTAGCACTGGGATGCAGGGTCACACTTGAAAATCTAGAAACAAGGAGAAGAGAGGCCAGGGGATGAAACCCTCTGTTGGAACCCTACTACTGGAACACTTGGTGGACCAGGGGTTTTCAAACCAGGTTGGGGAAATCTGAACGACTCCAAGATGTTTGTCCTTTTCAACCAGCCACCTTCTTGGCCTGTTTCCTTTTAAAACTTCTATATTTTTCTAGACATGCTAATTTCTACCAATCTTACTTCCCAGTGCTACAATGAAGATGACAAAGAACCCAAAGAGACTATGCCCTAATCTGCAAAGCAGCCAGAAAGATGGGATCCCCTCCTTTTTCAGGTTCTGGCTCTTGCTTCCATTTTTCCCAGTCCCCAGTGGTTATGAATTGATGAGTCAGTCTCTGTTCAAATGGTATCACTAAAAGACAGGGACCGTGACAAATGCTAATGCCTCCTGTAACTGTATGAGCAGATCTGTGTCTCTGGAATGCTAGATGACTCATAATGGATTCCCAGCTAACTGGAGTCTCTCTAATTTGGCATCAGAGCTCAGGGAGATGCCTGGTTCCTGCCCTTTGTCTGCAGACACACTGCCCGGACATATTGCCCCTATATACCCACACATGACATGGTGTGCATGGCATTTGAACAAATTGGACAGTAACTCAATATGACTTTAGCTGATTGGGTAATGTATGCATATATGCCAGTGAAATTACACATTGAACCAGATCTGCACCTTGATGCTGGTCTGTGGAGGAGGTCTGTTTCCCAGGAAGCTCTGTGACTCTGTCTTTCTCCCCTCTCCCCTACTGAGATGCCAATGAGAGGGGAAACCCACAATGAAGGACAAGCCAGGCCTTTCTCTTGGAAATCTTCTCTATTGCCTTTAGCATTCCTTTAGGCCTCTATAGCACTCCCCATAATGACCCCAAATTCCAACCGAATCTTCTCTCACATCCATCTGTTGTGATATGGAGCAACAGCCCAGGCTCATTGAGGGCTTCCTATGTGGTACACCTTCTTCTACTTCTCTTGTCAATGTCATAAACATAGCCTGTTTTCCAGGAGTGGCTAACGGAAAACATAGACTTGGAAAGATGAAATCACATATTGAAACCCTCAAGATTAGGAATTCTCAAGGCCAAGTGCCCTCTCTTTACTCCTCCTTCTGAGGTGATGCCTCCTCCTTCTCCTCCTTGTCCTCGTCCTCCTCCTCCTCCACACCTTTTCTTCTCCTATTACATTTCTTCTTCCTTCTCCTCTTTCTCCTTTCTCATTTGCCTATCTCCCATGGCACCAACCACAGTGCTCAACATGGAGTAATATAGATACATCTGACTTTAAGGCCATATTCAACTCACCTTTTGAGCCTGACAGATGGATCACGAGGTGCCCAGGAAAAAGAAATCGTTGGTTGCTGCTCCAATTTCACTGGAACATTGGGCAGAATTGCCCATTCTCTCTGCTGGCTAGGCATATGAGTTCCCTGAGAACTTCCCTGCAGGAGTAGAGACAATAGTAGGAATTTGGGTACCTGGTCTACCATGAAAAGAGGAGAGATGAACATGTTGTCGGATGACTACAGCAACTCAGAATGTCAGAACTTGAAGCCCTTGAAGATCATCGAGGCTTACCTTTAATATTAATTTTCAGTTCACACTAAAATACAGGAAGATGCAATTAAACCTGAGCTCACATGGTAAATCACGGCTGATGTGGGGATGGAACACATGACGTTAGGACACAGTACAATGGGTCGGGGAGGGGGAGCTTCTGGAAGCACCTCCCATAAGCACCAGAGTCTCCTTACCTCCTGTGGAACTTTGTGGGACCTGGCCTCCCTCTTGTGCACAGTGTTTTCCTGCCCATCTGTAAAACACCAGGCACAGCTTACATAAGCCTCACTGACACCATCCATCCAAATATTCCGGTCCCACTTGGATTCTTTGCCAGACTATGCCTCTTTCCCAACTCTGGGGTTCCTTTCTGTTTTCTAGTGAATGGCCACTGTGGAGCCTGATGCAGAAGGGGCAGGAGAACACGCTGGGCTAAGCAGCAAGACAGTGTTCAAAGTAACAAACTTACCACTCGGCAACAAATGTCTACCTACAGAAAATATAAGCAAGGGATGTGGAATTTCTCCAAAGCATTTAATTCCTAATATTGGTTTGATGAGCGATTACCAACAGTCCCACTGCAATCTCAAGACAGGGAAGCTGACAGAATTACTCATGTTCCCTCCACGTAAATCCAGGTTCCTTCCCTAACCTAAGACACTCACTGCGACTTTCTGCTACACCAGCCAGCTTCTTGCCATGCTTGTAGAATTTAGGGGCAACAGCCTTATTCTTTATCAGTCCTTGTTCCAGGTACCTCTGCAGCCTTGTCCTCTGATCTTTCTTTGAGGCGCTCACAGGAGGCAAGAGCCCATGCTGTTCCCTAAAGTGAAGGATGGAAGGACCAAGGTTAGCAATGTGGAATAGGCCTGATCCATACCTTGCCAGTCATGACACTCACAAGAAGGCATGGAAGAGGCAGAAACGCTCTTTTTTCACTGCTTTGGGTAGAGATGCAGTGGTTGTAGAAGTTGTACGAGTGGCCTATAGGCCTTCTGAAGGCAAATTCTTTCCCCCGGGGAGCTCCGATCTCATGCCCACTGTTACATGTGGAGTCAGAAAAGCAGTGGGGTACAGCAGGTATGAGTTATGTTGCATGGCTTTAGGGTCAGGAGTGGGGGTCAGAGTAGCACCTGGGTCCCCCATCTCCAGGTTACTTACTCTGTCCTTAGAAAACTACATCTTCAGTGACTGGGACTTTTCTCCATATTGTGCTCACTGTTGGAGTAAGCTTTCATTTCTTTGTTTCCCTATGGCCTTCTCAATTTTCACCTCGTCCTTCTTATATAGTGCCCTTCCCAAAGTCGCACATGCATGAAGCTCTTCACAGTCTCACAGACGTTCAACCTGATCATGAGTTTTTCTGTTTATCTTCTCTCCTCAGAATCCATTTTCAGGCCCAGACAGTCCTGCATCTTCGACAATCACTACACTCCATCCTGTCGCATCATTTATTGTCTTCCTCATGGCCTTCATTCTTTCACTTTTGGCCTGGGATTTTATGTGCCATGCTCTCATACAGAAGTCTCATGAATGCCTTATTTCCCTTACCTTTTCATTAAGGTTGTTTCCACACTGAACCTCAATCTTGATTACCACCTGGATCCCCCTTTACACTGACTGTCCTCTTGTTTCTCATAAGAAATGACATTAGGCTACTCAAGAAAACGAGGCAAGGGGATCAGAACTTCCATACCATTCTGGGTTAACTAGGGAGACAGTATCTCAAAACAAAAAAAAGGTATCATTCAACAATACAAAACCTACATGAGATGTAACCAAAGGATATAAATGGACAAATCATTAAAGCATACAAATGTCAAAGTGATATATGAGCAAGGAGGTCAAGACCACGATGGGGACACCCACTGAAATAGTTTACCTCAGATAATGGGAGCTCACCAACTCCAGCCAGACAGGGAAGGAACCAGCATAGGACCAAACTAGACCCTCTGAATGAGGGTGACAGCTGTATGGCTGAGGAAGACAAAGGGGCCCTGACAGTGGCACCAGAATGTATCCCTACTGCTGGTACTGGCTTTTTGGAAGCCCGTTCTCTTTGGATGGATACCTTGCTCAGCCTAGATAAAGTGAGAATGCCCTTGGACATTCCCAAAAACAATGTGCCCTGGATCCTCTGAGAATTGTTGGTGTGTGTGCAGTAGGTGAAAAGGTGGAGGGAATGGAAGAATGGGACAGATTGGGATTGGTATCTAAGTGAAAAAAGACACTTTGCTTTTGAAAATACAACGAAAAATAGTAAGTGTTCATAAATTTGAGTGAGAGTGAAGTGGACATGAGAGGAATTGGAGGTGGATAGGCAGGGGTGAAAATGATGTAGCCAAACTACTTGATGTGGAATACTTCTCTGTACGCTGTGAATAACATTGGTTAATAAAGGAAACTGGCTTGTCCTGATAGGGCATAGTAGAGCAAGGCAGGGAAAACTAAATTGAATAATTTTGAAATAACAAGACTTATGGTTGGACTCAGGAGATGACTCATCAAGTGAACATGCTTGCCATACAAGCCTGACAGTCTGAGTTTGATACCCCTGTGCCTAGAGAAAGGCCTGATGAGGTGTCCTGGAAGAGAAATCCCAGAACACTTGTAGTGAGATGGGAAGTGGCCCTGGAAGCTTTCAACCTGCTAGCTAGCATTTACATTACTAGGAATTCAGCATTCGACTATGAAGCAGGAAGGGGTTCTTGAGCGCACACCTGTAACTGAGGTATTATGGGGGTATTAATGTCTTCTGGGGAAGGAAGAGTCAGGATTTCTTTTAAGGCTGTGGCTACTGGTAAGGTGACCAAGCTTGGGTAGATGGCCCTATCCCCAGAAGTATTGGGAGAGCACAAACTGGAGCCAATGGGTTTTGAAAACAAACAAACAAAAAGATAGTACTAGAGAGATGGCTCAGCAGTTACGAGTGTGTACTGCTTTTGTAGAAGTTCAAATCCCAGCATTCACAACAGGAAATTGTTCATAATCTCTAACTCCAGCTACAGGGGATCCAACATCCTCTTCTGGCCTTCTTGGACACCAGCAGACACATGCAAAAGGCCCCATGTACATATATAAATAGAAAATCTATCAAAATAAAAGGTAACAAGTTGGGGAGGTAGGGGTGGGCTTGGGAAGAGTTAAGGGGAGGAGTTGAGGGTAAATGTGATCAAAACACATCATATGAAATTCTCAAAGAATTAATAAAATTACTAAAAATAAAAAGCAGCATAAGAAGTATTACAGACAAGTATTTCTCATGAACATAGATGCAAACCTCTCATGAAATGTTAGCAGTTTGAATCAGTGTATGAAAAAACATTCATTCACAAGCACAGTTTATTCTAGGAATGCAAGACCATTTTACTATTAATTTTTCTTGGCTTTATTTATTTCTGTTTGTGTGCATATTCTACCTGCCTGTACATATGCGCACCATTTGCCTGGTGTCCTCAGAGGTCAGATGAGGGCACTAGATTCCCTGGAAGTGGAGTTCCAGGTGGTTATGGCCACTGTGTGGGTTCTGGGAGTTGAACCCAGATTCTCTGCTGGAATAACAAGTGCCCATAACTACTGAGCCATCACTCCAGTCCCTAGTTTGACCCTTAAATACCACAAATAAAGCTAGCCTGGAGCTGCATTCCTATATTATTAGCATAAAGGAAGCTGTAGCAAGTGGAACACCATAGGTTGAAGGCCAGACTGGGCTACACTGTGAATTCCAGCACTTTTGTCTCCTACAGAGTAAGACTGTATATAAAAAGAAAGGCAGGAAAAGAAATCCATGAATGAATATTACTGTATTAGTGGGATAAGAGAAGAGTGGTCACTAAGATGTGTGCCAGAAAGGGGATGTGATAATCTGAAAACTCCAGTGATAAAAAAAATCAAAAAAGAAGGTATGCTAATTTAGGAACAAAGGGGAATATTCTCAATCCCATAATATCTATCTGTAAAGAAACAAAAAAAAACAAAAAACAAACCATACAGGAAATGTTTCATGGTGAAATGCTGAATACTCTTCTATTAAATTTTATGATTTCATACAAAATAATGGGCCTTATGACATTTCCACAATGGTGTATTATACTTTGCTCACATTGAGCCCCATTACCCTCTGCTGTTCCCTGTCCATTGAGTCCCCTTCACCCACATAGAAAGGATCCCTTGTACTTCCAGGTCCTGCATACACACCCTTATCACATTTACAGTGGAAGGTTGATTCCTCACATCCAACAGCATATGACACCTATCTTTATTTTTCTCTATTGCCCTCTTTTCACACCCTTGGCTTTCCCTTCTTCCCTCAGATGCTGTCACTTCTACCTTGATGTATGGTCTAGGTTGTATTGTGACAGAAAACACAAGATAATGGAAAGACAGAAATTTCCGGTCAATATTTAAGAAATGTGGCAGAATGTTGCTCCAGATGCTCACCACATGCACCCAGCATCATTCCTTAAGCCATAGCTGGTTCAGTCAGGCACGAAATGTAGACAGAGGCATGTAGATTCAAATGAAAAGGGGGAATCTTGAGGGAGGGGCAATCTGGGAGAAGTGGAGGATGGGAAAGAACGTGATAACTGTGTGAAATTTTCAAAGAATATTTTTAAAAATATTTCCAGACCCCAGGAAAAGCCATCACCTGGTTGTTAGAAATGTTTTTGGCAAAGCTAGAAGAAAATTAGTATGAAAACAACAATAAACTATAAAAATTCAGCCCCAAAAGAAATTTTTTTAAAATGACAATAACATTAAAACAAAGAAAATATCTGTGAAGAATATGGTCACAAGCACTGGAACATTTTTTAGAGAAAATTATTAAAATCTTGCTAATAGATATTAAAATAAAGTATGCTATGCTCACTGTTTAAAGCACACAAAAGGTTTCCACTCTTAGTAATCATCAAGAGAAGGAAAAGTTATCGCTCAAAGATCTGTAGCAGTGCTTACGACACACAAGGGCCAACGACATGTTGAAGAGGACAAAGATGGAGAATTTCTGAACCCCAGCATTTCACTATCACGCTCCAACACGGAGGTAAGCACCAGAGGACGGAGTGACCTTAGGACAGGACACACACACCAGTGAGATCAGAGGCAGGTCACAGACAGCACTACAAAGGCTCCACAATAATTCTATTAGGAAATGGGACAGAAAAAGTGGATGCCCTGAGGGGAAAAAAAGCAAACAAGGATTGATGGCTCCAACAGATTCCAAGATGTAACCCAAAGTGAATCAGGATTCCAAGAGTAATCTGCTAACCTTTAATAGCTACCACCTGAGGACTGTCCTGCACATTGCACTGGTAACATGCACAGTGCAAATGCCTCCCCAAAAAAGAAGTAGGGTCCAGGCCTTCCAGCCTCACAGCGCCATGAACAGACCTTGTTCTGGAATTTTATGAACGCTTTGGACCATGCACCAAGAAAGCACCATGAGAAACCTCACAGTCCTAACTAAACATGGCGACCACACAGGCCTAGTGAGCACTTTTGTCAGTGGAGACCCCATGCACAGTGAACTCACCATGTACCCGAAGACTTTGGCATTTTCAGTTCTGCCTGAAGAACTTCATTAAGGCTGCTGAGCTGGCCAGAGTGAAGGTAAAATGCAGAAGAAGAAAAAGAAAGTTCTGGGGGCGGGAGTTAGGATGAAGGCCATGCACCAGAAATGTATCTACTGCTTGAGCACAATGTACTGAACTAAAGCAGGGAGGAACCATGGGCAGTAACAATGTGGCTTAGGGCCATGGAGGGGTGGAGATTAGGGCTATGCAGGGGACAGGTCTCAGTTCCACAGCCAGCACAGTGGGGACCTCAGCAGAACTGTGGTTAAATGTCCTGAGTGGGGCGTCACACTCTAGAAAGATGATAACCTTTCTCTACTTTCCACACCCTGGGTAGGTGAGCTCATGTTCATGTGCTCTGGAACATTCTCCAGGGGTACTGAGGTTCTTCAGGCTAGGGCTCCCAACTTCTCCATTCTCAGCACCTCAACCAGTAGTGCAGATACAAATCACAGTATCCACATGAGGTAATGGACAGCAGTCATGAGGGACTGCCAACATGAGGTCTCAACTCTCTTTTTCAGACTGTGAAAAACCCACAACAATACTTCCAGGAAGTTACTGTGTTTGCTCACAACATGGAGAACTCATCCAATGGTCCAAGAAACTGGGAAGTCTGCTCCTCCAAGAAGGCCCTGGAAGGGTCGGTTCCAGAGAGCCCTGGCACGTGTGTCCAAGTTCTTCAGGTGAGGGCTCTGAGCCAGCCTGCCTCTTACCACTCACAGCAAGCTGCAATGAGTCTCTCCCTCTCCCGTAGAGAACACACCAGCCCTCCGCTCCATTCCCACAGGGCTTCTGAGGGTCCACTTGTCTCTCTGTTTCCTTCTCAGGAGAGGCCACTGGACAGAAAAAGGCTGAGTCCACTGGGGTCCGAGAACGAGGCCATGGCCTTCTGCTGCCCAGGCCCTTACCCTCCTCAGAATCTTGTTCAGTGCGGTTTAAATAATGGCTGTCATGCTTTACAATGTTTTGGCTTCATTATATTTTATTTATATTTCATACTGACATCAACTTAAGATGTGCTGGGGATGATGTGTTGGTGATGGGGGTGGGATATCTTGGAGGGGAGAGCAAGTGTCTTTCTGACTTCTTCTAGGACATCAGGTTCCCCCTCTGAGGCAAAGACACTTGCTCCAGTCTTTGTAGCAGAGCAGTCTCACACAGAACTGTTTCTTTCTCACAGCTGGCACCTCTGACCCCCATACTTCCATATTCAGAAGGAGCTTCTTGCAGGCCTCTCCCCTTGTAGTCTATGCAGACTTCATAGCTGAGAAGTCTTGAGCAGAGTTTATGGGAGAGGGGCACATACACAACGAACATTTGATGTGGAGCCTTTAAAAGGGCTTTAGACTTTGTGCTCACAAATACCACCCAAGCACCCACAGCTCCTCGGGAAAGAACAGTGTCCAAAAAACAGCCTTGTTTGTCTCTACTACACAAGGTCCCTCTCCACGTTATGAGGGTTTCTTGTCTTCATAGGGCGACCCTGAAACGTTGTGAAACATTTATCTGAGGGCAAGGCTGCATTGAGGATGAAACACAACTCATCTTTACCCTTAGGCAGATTTACTGACCTATAAAATGTATTTTTACTACAGGAGGACATAAATAGGACACAGTAAACGGAAATACATCCCTTCAAGTGACAGTCTCCTGTATGCTTCAAAGTAATGGAGTAAAAAATGCTTGACCAGGACCAGCTGTAAGAAACCATTGTCCTTCCTTGCTGAGAAGGGGTGAGTCCTTTATTGCTTAGAGAAGGAGGGGCTTCTCAGAGGCCAGAAAGTGTACAGGGAGACAACAGAATTTCAAGCCTCAAGCCCTTCTTCTCTACTTCTGTAGGATAGCCAGGGTGGGACCCACAGATAGAAAATAGTTGGAGTTTGTATTGGTTATGTTTTTCATTGCTTTCAAAAATAGCTCACAGAAAGAATATATTTTAGCTCACAGATTAAAAGGGTCTAATCCAGGCTGGAGGGGAATGTGGAAGATGTCACAGTGGCAGGAGCAGGCAGCCGAGGCTCCATAGCTCCCAAGAGAAAGACAGTCTGCCCAGAGGTTATGCCTTCTGAGTTTGTCCACCTCTCCATGTCCATGTTTGTGAGAGAGAAGGGGGGAGGGGGTGAGAAGGGCGTGGAGAAGAAAGGGAGAAGAGACAGAAATGGAACAATGAAGGTCTATTAGAATAATTGGTGAAATTTGGTTCCTCTCAGTAGCTGAGCTAGAACCCAGAAGCAGAGGTGGATAAAGGCAGCTGGACAGATGCATAAGATGCCTTCACATCTGTCCCTCCAACCAGACACAAACACATCCTGCCCAACACCTCCCAAGCTGACTAATTGTGACCACAGAACTAGCTGCCAATGCCAACACAGGGTTCACTGGGATATTCAGCGCTACATTTTGTTTTCCAAATGATGTACCTCTGCTGCTGATCTCAGCTCTTGCCACAATCACCTAGCATGGTCCTTTTAGGTCAGCAGTCCTCAACCTGTGCGTCTCGACCCCTTGGAGGTTGCATAGCAAACATTCTACATACCACATGTTTACATTATGATTCATAACAGCAGCAAACTTGGAGTTATGAAGTAGAAAATAATTTTATGGTTGGGGTCACCACCAGGTGAGGAACTGTACTAAGGGATTACAACATAAGGAAGATTGAGACACACAGTTCTAGGCTTTGGTGGCCCTGTGTCCTGCTTCCCACTTTACAGAACTACAGAGTCCAGACTTCCCTGGAGAAGATACTTGCCACTGCCCTCCCCAGTCACAAGTGACTCTCTGTACTCTCTCCAAGAACACTTTCTTCTCCTAGCCTGTGAACTAGGGCATGACCAGTTTAAGTGTTGCCACTTCTAAGGGCTTAGCGCTTGTTGGTTTTGAGCCCTGGGTTCTCACAGCTGTGTCGATGTATCCCCTCCCCCCAGCTTTCTCAAAAATAAAAAATCTCAAAATTAAAATTGTATGCTTTTGAGTTTCCAAGTATGTGAATCATTGTGACACAACTACCATCATCAAGCTAAATTCCATCAGTGACCCTCCAGAGTCACCATTATTCTTCTGTGTAGAAAGCATTTACGATCTTCCACCATGCACATTTCCTGTACACAGTGAAGTTGTAAACACATAGATGTTGAACATACATGTTTGATATATACCTAAATTTATAATTTTGTTTCATAAAGGAAGCAAAAGTAGAAAGTGTTAAAATGGTTAAATAAATTTTATAGAGCTAGCCCAGACTGTTTATTATACACTTAGTGATCACATTTACAACCTATACATACTTCAAAGCAGGATACCAAGGTATAGTATACATTATATACTTAAAATAAAAAATAAGTTTTTGCCGTTTGGTTGTCATTTATACCTCTATGTTCACATTGTCATCTCTATGCCACCTTCAGGTCACTGGCAAACACTATTGTATGCTTTCCTTATCTTGTGTTCTAATGAAATGGGCCCAACCCAAGCCATGCTTGTAGGCAACAGCATTTGGAAACTATAGTAGTAAGTCATTGCTGCCCAAGAACAGGCTGTCACAGACTAAGCCGCCCCTAACAGGCAAACCTCCTCCCTCCAGTACTAACGGCACATGTCCCTGTGGAGATGAACAGCTTACAATGAGTTGGTGGCAGTCATACATCTATCAGACAGAAACAGGCTAAGGCCCCCATGCTGCAGCCCATTAGGATCTGGATCCTGTCAACACCTGGCTCACCTTCAGTCCACCTATGAGATCACAGTCCGTGGGCATCTGACACCTTGATTACAAGTAGGTGTCAGAAAGAGTGAAAAGTGGAGGACCTAGACAAGTCATGCAGAATCCCCGACCCTAGAAACTCTGGGAGAATAACTTTTCTGTAATGCTGGTATATTTGGTTAGATGTACTACATGTCAGTCACTAGTGCTGAAGATAACAGGACTACCCGAGGGCTGGGACAGTGGGCAAGTGACAGTGGGACAGTGGGCAAGAGTCAGACTGGGAGAGTTTCATGTGGCTCAGAGGACACAGGGTGTGCACACCTCTCAGTCAGACTCAGGGTCAAGTCCCAGTTTTGGTATGAGTCATCTCTGCGACCTTGAAGTGGTCATGTGATGCTTTGTACTGGGTCAGTTCTTCCATGAACTTGACTGGCACCACCTGGCAAGACCGGTTGAAATCCACACAATTGAACTATCTCAGCATGTATTTGGCATCTTCTTGACCTGAACCGAAAATTCTGCTTCTTGTCGTGGTTTCCATATGAGCTGGGAACTCTGTCCTTTTCTAAGGCCAGGCTGTTGGATGGATTAAGTACTATCAATGTCATGACTTTATGACTCCTTCAGGCTCCCCCAGGTCACAGATGATATGATCTGTGAACTGCAACTCAGGCAGCCACTCAGGTGTGCATTGAGTTAGCCTTTCTGTCGTGACCCTTAGATGGTTCATTAAGAAAGCCCAACATCTACATGACTGGATACATTCTTCACCAGCCTGTGGACGCTTCTCTTCCATCAGGCATTTCCAAATGAAAGGATTCTATAAGAGACTTTACCTCTCACTCCACACACCATCAATCTACCCTTGGGAATCTACACAAGGGTCTCTAGTTTGCCTTCAATAGACACAGAGATCTTCCAATTATGCTCGCCCTAGGGGCCTTGGACTTATAATTCCCTCTGGACCCACCCTTTCCCTACAAGGACTTTCATTTGCTTTCTGGGTCTGCAATGCTCACAAGTAGCTGCAGGCTAATCTTCCCAGCACATAGCACAAAAGCAGTTGTTCTCTGGACAGGGGGCAGATCAGAGTGGATACATTTGCAAGCAATTCCGGGTGGTTGGAGGAGCCTTATCAAAAGCAGAATGAGGCCATGATGCTGATGCAGAGAGCAAATGTTTCTCTATCTCCCCCTGGAAGCCTGTCTTCTGCCCTCCCTTTCCATTCCTGCCTGTTTTGCTAGTCCTTCCCAATTCCCCTCCCACCGGCTTCTTTCCTCCCACAGCACTCCAGATATGCGGACATTTACTGCTTCTGCTCTGCCTGTGAGTGCATGCAGGAGTGCACACACCCAATCACACATAACATACTCTTTGTACAGCCATCGATTGCACACTGATGTGTGGCTTCTGTTAGGGACACTGCCGTAATTGCTATATTCAGACTCCACTCTAGGGAAGAGCTTTGTCTTGCTGATGTGGGGACAAGCAGTCCCTGTCTTAGGGCACCTTGTACTGACCAAATGAGGTGGTAATTATGTATCCACTAAATTGTGGGGCTCCTAGATTCTGCTCTGGAACATTAACGCATACTCTCCCATTTGCTGCCCCCAACTCGAAGCCCAGACACCCACAGAGTAGATGTTGGACACTGAGTGTGCAGGTAGAGAGCTAATTCCTATAGGGATTTTGGGCATTCGAGAAATGAATCTGGGATAACCAAATTAACACAGGCCAATGTGATGAGGTTCTGATGCTCCCTGCTCCTTTCAGCCCTCAAACACTGCATGAAAGAGGACTTTTAAAGGGAAAGGGCCACCCCTACCCATAACATGACTAAGGAGGAGGTGTCACTGGACAAACCAAAATCCCAGGAGGCAGCTAGGGTCTTAATAGAGTAAAGCTTCATAATAAGCAGCTCTCATCACTTTATCCCTGCCCAGCACACAGAAAGAGTTCCAGAATCCCCACTCCCCATTCCCCAGAGCAAGATGTCCCACCTATACCAGCTCAGTCCTGGCAGACTTGACAGAAAGCCACTGATTTTAGGGCCATACCTAGCTAAAAACACCCTCCTGCACTCTCCTTTTCATTAGGGACCTTTCACAGTCCCTTGGTTTCTGCACCCTGTGAGTTGCTAGGAGGCATGATTCATGTGTCACCACTAGTCACACTCATGGTGTTCTCATTTGACTCTCTTGCCTGTGATACCACATCTCTCTGTGACCTTGAACAAGGTGGTACAGTTTCCAGAGCTGACATTCAGTATCACATCTACAGTGAAACCTTTCATTTAGAGCTCTCTGAAATCCTGAACACTGAGGAAAGTTTACCATTTGGGGGGCTTTTTCGGAGGTGGAGTCAGGACTGAGGCAATGCCCAAGGGAGGGAACTGGGAATGAAAAATTTGCCGAATCATTCCACACTCTTTGGAAATATGCATGCCAGGGGCTGGGGTGAAGATTTAACCCAAAGAATCCAGAGGGCGCCAAGGCAAAATTGCATGCTACAGTCCTGCTCCTTAGGTGTAAGAGTCTCTATTTGGTGTGGTACAGAAGACATTGACAGGCATGCAGAGTGGCTAAGGCTTCGAACAAGTGGTAGGGTCAGAGTCCCAGAGGAGAGACCATTGGGGAAGGTATAGCCAGTTACAGTGAAGACCTGAGTAGTGCTTCTCAACAATGTTTTATTATTTATTCACATACACAGGCCTAGACAAAAACTGAAACATCTCATGTACCACAATACAGATATTAAGTACAGGAGCACCCAGGCACATACACCATCACAAAACAAATGCATACCAAACCACGTAGAAACCCACCAATGGATGGGCCGTATTATCATATTACCTACAGAGCATACACTAAAAAGTGCTAGCCTCCAAAGGAACAAGGGATGGAGGTACAAAAACATACTATGTAGTCAAGGATCCACATTATGAAAATCAGTCTGAAAGCTTATGAAACGCCTGAACGTTGACAAAGCACATTTAAGCATTTCAGACAGCTATCGTGTAATTTATCAACTACTCAGTCCTTGAACAAACCTGCACCCCCTCCTCTGGGCCCTTAAGCTCAAGAGGGAGGTGCAGTCCAGATGCTCAGTAGATAGCAAGAGGTCGCCTGCCTTGGATCCCAGACACAAGGATGGGCTGGGAGGTTTCACTGCTCCAACTCATGCAAGACCTGAAGGGAGAAAGGATGGGATGAGGACCACTTAAGGATCACAAATCCCCGAATCAATTTCCTGACTCGTACCCCTTTCTTCTTTGTCTCCTACAGTTGAAGACTGTCACTGACACAAGTGGACAGACATATTCCCGCCTGGATTCCCCACGTCCAGCCTCACATTCCCTGATTCCTCCATCACAGACCAAAACCTACTCCAGTCAAGCCCATGGTCTCTAAATATAACCTTCCTGATGTCAGGAAAGCTCTTTGGATTTCCATTATCCAGGCCTCCTGGCCTAGATGTGCATGCACAGGTGTGTGTGTGTGTGTGTGTGTGTGTGTGTGTGTGTGTGTGTGTAAGACAGAGAGGTGGAAGAGAAAGAAATAGAGTAGAAGAGGGGGAACACACAAAAAGAAAATGCGGGGTGTAAGTTAGGTCAGAAAGCATGCAACTCTGCTCAGAGCCAGAGGCCTCAGAGAGAGACACCATGCTCCTGTCTAGTGGGCAGACGGGATAGCTCCACTCTCCTAGGCAGAGGCATGAAGCTCCCATCGAAGATGGATGTAGGCTAGAATCTTCCTGGTAAGCGCACCTCGTGGTGCTTCTAAGATGATTAGAAATGGGTTAAGAGGTTGAAGCTAATGGGCCAAGCAGTGCTTAAAAGAATATTTGTGTCCATGTAATTATTTCGGGTAAAGCTAACCGGGGTTTTGAGGGCTCTATTTCAACAGTATGGGAAAGTCAGAGGATGGCCTGGGGTATCTGACTTTCCCTTCCTGTTTACAGTTGCTTTGAGACCTGTTTGAGGGCTCTAATGGAAACATGGTGGTTTAAATGAGGCAAATAATAGCCTCTAAATATTTTCCTTCTGTGGTTCCTCACCATGTTTTAGGATGCTTGACTTTAAAACTGCTGTTTGAGGTGCTGACTTGAAGCCTGTGAAAAACTGTCAGAGGAGTTTTAGCTTGGGATTAGGGCGGTACTCCTGACACTTGAGAAGATGCTCTAGACATACTTCTGCCATTTTTCGCTCCATATCTTTGTGAAGCAGCATCCTCGGCTGAGACTATATAAATAAAAGGTACCAATCCACTCTGAAGAATGTGGAAAATACTTTGTGCCCCAGAGTGTCCAATTCTGGGTTAAGATTTAACTCTCTGGGCAAAATTAAACAAGCACCTCCACTTCCTTGGCATTCACATTTATCTTTAGTAAATGGGAAATTACATGTACTCCAAGGATTAGTACTGAATTAAGTTTCTTTATAGTTTATTGTCTGTGAATGTTTGGTTTGTATGTCTATCCTTCATGCCTATATACGTGGGTCCAGTAAACATTTCTTCAGTTGGAATGGGGTTTCCAGACAGGAAGCTTCAAGAAGCCCTGGCCTAGGATTCCTCTCCCACCATTGCCAGGGCCCTGTGATGAGCCAGCCACCTCTGCAACTTTATCCTGACCCTTCCATTCCAGCAGGATTTTCCGGGGTAGCTTCCGCCTACACTCTCTAGGCCCCATTTGCCTCTGTACTCGACAGTGTCCAGCCTTGCTTTCCAGAGACACTAGAGGTTTAGTTGGCTTCTCAGCTTATGAGGCCCTTGCCCTCTGGGTGGGCCATTTGAGATTTGGTGGCAAAATACACCTTGAGCAGGAACACAGGCTGCACATCTGGACGGAGATTCCCCCGAGACCAGAGACTATATCTCCTTCCACGTATGTCTTCTACAGACCACTAAGGTGTGTAGTACAATGGGCACATAGGGCCGGAGTGAGGAAGCAGGATCCTGGCTCATTGTATGTCTTCCATGTAACATGCGGCCTGCCCTGGGGCAAGTGCCTGCAACCCCCAAGAGCCTAGGTCTCCTTCTCTCTCTGGACATCAGGACACCAGCCACTTGCTGCTGAGCACAAACTAGAGGAGCTGATCATGCTCTGAGCAATCCTCAAGTGCCCTCTCTGAAGTCTGCACCAGAAGTCTGGGGTGCCCAGTCCCAAAGTCATTCAAACTACCAACTTACCCCCACATGCCCAGCTATGACCAACTTGCCACAGAGCCTCCCAATCTCCCACCCATTTCCACAACATGGTCCTCTTTAAGAAGCCAGCTACCTGGTTAGCTGTGGGTCTGGCGCCAGGTCCAAGAAGAGTTCTTCAGAGTCATCAGGGCTGCAGCAGCCTGCAGTATCTCCTCACACTCAAAGGTGGCAGAAACCGAGGCCTGGTCAGAGGTAACGGGCCCCTGTAAAGAAACGGGTGTGAGGAGAACAGGAGCTGGGCACCCACCACCTCTTCTCAGAAGTACAAATGCCCTTCCAGTGGCCAGCTGCTCCCAACCCCAAGGTGGTCTCCTTGACACATCCACTCAGCTCCTCCTGCCCAACATTCTGGAGCCCAAACTTCTCTGCAGGGACCTGTGTCTCTGGTGGATGATACTCCATGGAGGAACACGGCAGGGAGGTCTGATCCACGCATCTGGAAAGAAGAGGTGAGGGGATTAAACACTTGGATGGGTGGGCAGCACCGATCCATTGACACTGATAAGGCTTCTGCAGTATCAGACGGTAGGAGTCCAAAGGACTGTGGAGAACTTGGACCCCATGGCTTGGGCATGTCCTTTGTCCTGCACAGCCTGTTTTCCTTTCCACACCCGTCTGACACGTTTTTTCTAAGACATTAATTGTCACAAGCCCCTTTTAATTCTCTCCCAGATACACATTGAGGAAGACATCAGGGATCCACCAGTTTTTGCATTATAATCTAAAAAGTCCCTGCAGAGATATGGTGGCCTCCTGTTTTCAGGGACTGGTTCTTGCCAGCATTTGGCCCAGCCACCACAGCACTTCCAGGAGGCTTACTTGCTGGCCTTTGGACTTTCCCTTGGGCCTCTGTGGCCCTCGCCAACATGACCCTAGTTTTCACCAGGACCTTCTGTCTCACCCATCTGTAGCCATGTGGAGAAACAGTGCCCACGTGTTGAAGGCCCACTGAGTGGCAGGCCTTGTGCTGGTGCTTTCTTCAGTGCGAGAGGTATAGGATGCTTTGGACAAACTGTCCACTGGGAAATGGATGCTTGGAAAATAGAGCCACTCCGGAGTAGGAGCTGTCAAATCAGGAGAGGACCCTGTCCTTGCCCGCACAGTCTGACACGCAGCCTTCTCCTTCCCACAATCATCCCCTTCCTGCTTCTCCTACTGCAGCAATCCAGACACAGCCGGCTCCATGGTCCCTCTCTACTCACGGGTTGGACAAGGCAAAAGCCTCCTGGAGCAACATGGAAGGCAAAGCAATCAATTGCTGGCCCAAGGTCGTTGTCATGTAGGGTGCAGGTGAAAATGCTGGGGGCCAGCAGACGGATGGAGGCCCTTGGGAGCTCTCCTGCAGAGACAGGGAGAACAGGGATTGGGATCCAGGCCAGCCAGGAAAATAAGGTCTGGGCATATTTTAGGCTGAGGGCAGGAACCCAGAATGTCAGGGCTCTGAAGAGCCTGCAGAACCCCCCTCCAATCTCAGAAAGGTCGACTGGCACTGAGGAGACTGAGGCCCAAGCGGAAGTGCCCTTTCCCAGGGTCACACACAAGGCTGTGTGCTGAGCAAGTGGTAGAGGTGGAAGCCCTGACTTTAAGACACAGCTGAAAGGGACTTGACAGTGAAAGGCAGGAGCCATCCACTCTAGCAACAGATTCTCCTTACCTCCTGGGGGCTTCTGAGGGGCAAGACTTCAGGCTGGCATGCAGTGTTCTCATTGTCAGCTGTAAAATGTTCACCAATTCCTCCCTGCTGGGTGCCCGCCAGCCTCTCCCACAGATACTCAAGATCCTCACCCCCATTCTGAGAGCTCCTCACAATGGACCCGCTCAAAGAGCCCACCCCAAATCTCTGCTTCCTGCCAACTAGTGCTGTTATCATTGACACCATGTCTTCTACCTGGGGCACTGAGGTCCAGGGTGCACTAGCTCATGGTCACACTGCAGTTCTCAGACAGACAGGGCTGGCTACATAGTTGCTCATGCTGCACTTCCCTCCAATCAAACCCAGGCTCCCTCCCCAGCCAAGGACACTCACTGTGACCTCTTGCTTTGGCAGAGGACTTCTTGCCCTGACAGAGGCGTTTGCCGGCTACAGCCTTAGTCGTCCTTGGTGGTTGAATCTGTCTTCTCTTTAGCAGTGCACCACGCACCCCTTTTCTCAGAACCCAGAGCAGGCAGGGCCTCGCTGTGCTCCCTACAGTAGGGGTATGGAGGACTCCTATTAGTTTTGTGCAAAGGGGTCTGACCGCCTCCCAAACTCACACAGGATACCCAAAAGGAGGCAGCACACCTGAGACACTCAAAGACCTGAGACTGTGAGGGGTGGAATTCTCACCCGGTCTGAGTCCTGGTGCCACCACTGGCACCTCTGCCTCTGCCAGGGCGGCTTGCATGTCCTCTGAGGCCAGGTTCAATTCCCAGTGGGGCTCCTGTCTCATTCCCCGTGTTACATTCCAAGTTGGAGGGCCAGAAGCAAACATTCACTTGATTGCTTTGATCCATGGTTCTGGGGTGAAGAGCAGAAATGCCACTGTACTCCCACGGCCACTGCGTCTCCATGAGTATCCCCCCATGATGCTATATCCCAGTGTGCAGAGAGAGCCTGACCCTCTCCCCAGCCTATACACCAACTCACGAGGAGGAGGGTTACTCACCTGGCCTGGGTCCTGGTGGCACATCTGTGGCCTCTGCCACGGTGTCTCGCACGTCCTCTGAGGCCAGGACCAACGACCAGTGGGGCTCCAGTCTCCTTCCCCACGTTACATTCCGAGTCGGAGGGACCACAGGCAACATCCACTTGGTCTTGCTGCTCCATGGTTCTGGGGTGGAGAGCAGAAATACCACTGTATCGCCATGTCCTAAGAGTAACTGCTTCTTCCAATGAAAACGGCAGCATTATGATGTTAGGGAGAAATCTGGTGCCAGGAAACCTTCCAGGAATCTACAAGGAACACCAGTCTAGACACCATACTCACGAGGAGGCAGGTTACTCGCCTGGTCTGGGTCCTGGTGCCACCATTGGCACCTCTGCCTCGGCTTCTTGCACGTCCTCTGAGGCCAGGTTGGATTCCCAGTGGGGCTCCAGTCTTGTTCTCCATGCTACATTCCAAGTTGGAGGGCCAGAAGCAGACACCCACTTTGGTTTTTGGTTCCGTGGTTCTGGGGTGGAGAACATAAACCTCACTATACCTCGATGGCCCCTGTATGCCCATGAGTATCCCCCCATGACGCTGTATCCCCGTGTGCAGAGTGAACCTGACCCTCTCCCCAGCCTAGACACCATACTCAAGAGGAGGAGGGTTACTTACCTGGCCTGGGTCCTGGTGGCACATCTGTGGCCTCTGCCACGGTGGTTTGCAGGCCCCCTGAGACCAGGACCAATGAGCAGTGGGGCTCCAGTCTTGTTCTCCCTGCTACATTCCGAGTTGTGGGGCCAGAAGCAGACACCCACGTTGTCTTTTTGTTCCAAGGGTCTGGGGTGGAGAGCCGAAAAGCCACTGTACCACCATGGCCACTGTATTGCCCTGTGTATTCCCAAACCACGGCTATCTCCATTTGCAAAGCAAGCTGTACCCCCTCCC